>DWLR01004030.1:0-12642 GCA_018246295.1 Papilio alexanor hazarajatica
ATTTTTTTTTTAATATAACGAACCGTATGCTATTTAAAATTATTCGTTTTAGTAAGTAAAACAAACATATCACCATCTAGAAATCGAACCTCTTTTGACATTATATAGACCGAACATATGAATCGCATGTTTATAAAGTACGTTTTTAGAATCGGTAGAAATGGAAGTGAAATAGAAGGCACTGGACGATCCATCTCATTACCTACAACAGCAAAGCGATAACAGACACGACAAAGTTTGTGTTTGTCGTCGCTTTGTGCCACGAATCGTAATGGCATTGCTTCTTGACGCAGTCTGTGTCCGCACAATGTTTACAGAATAAATAAATTGTTGACATTGGTTCGTATCGAGAGTTTTTATATAAGTGATAATTATTTAAAAAAAAAATATTGTAACAATACATAGATTATAATATAGCTAGTATGTCAAAGATTCCCTTTAAAATCTAAGCAATATGTAAACAATTATTAACGCATGTAATTCAGAAATAAATTATGCCACATAAATTTTAAAGTTCCATCCATACAAACTTTACTGGCTGGCATTCCACATCTTATAGTTTTCGCTTTATTTGTTATGGTTCATAAATGTCAACGTTCTAAAGTAACAAATTTACAAGCGAATTGAGAACCTTCTTTTTTTGAAATCGGTTAAAAAGGTCACAGGTACGATCATTTAGAGATTTATCAGCGGTTTTATAAATTGAAAAAAAAAAAAAAACTGCAACCATGACATTGTGACCGTTGCATCTTAAACTGCATCGAGACTGTATTGCTGATTTAGACGTATCAATGGTCATCATACTTTGTAGGTATATTATTATCACGGTAGACACATAACCTACTAAACGGGTTACCTTTTATTAAATAAGCCTCAATGGATGGTTTAAAAATACACAAAGGGGAGGAAGCTGTAATCAAAGCGCCTCTACGTCGCATGGATGGACAATCGATTAAATGGTACGCGTACCAATGAAGCACGTGCGATGTTAACATCGATGTGTAATGAAACCTATACCGCCGTGATAGAGTTTAAAATCAACTGATTTGTGTACGGTTTATTTAAGCGCGGTCAGGAAGGCAGTCGAGCGTTGTTGAACCTGGGCATGTAACCGGCCACTGCCTTGATTCCCGGATGTAAGAATTAAAACATGGTACTTTGAATTATTATTTATTTTAATATAAAAAAGTAAATTTACAAGGCTGTATAAGTTAAGGGTCAGTTTGCTGGAAATACTGATCTTTAAATGGATGGACGCTGAAGTCAAGAGGGGCCAAGAGTAGGTAGGACTTCGTCGTAATGGGCTGTTGATCTCGTCAAGGTTGCGGGAGACCATTTGATAAGGATGGTGAGGGACCGAACTTTGTTGCGATCCTTGAGGCCACCGTTCTGAAATAAAGTTCTTAGGCTAATGATGACTGTGATATGATAATGAATAGTTACCGACAATATATTGAAATGAATAGAACATATCATGCACCCGATAAAAATGTTAACAGATAACTGTTCTGTATTAAATAAGTAATGTGTTTCCTTTATTCACTATAAACTTAATTTGAGCATTTTATAAGAAAAAACAACAAAACTTTTATTCATGTTTACGTTTCATCTAGCGCCATCTAGTTTTACTTATACTAACTATGAAGAACCGTTTCAGAAACATGCGTAAAGCTCGCTTGTGTTCTTATGGGTCAGGAATGAAA
This sequence comes from Papilio alexanor hazarajatica, assembly GCA_018246295.1. Taxonomy (NCBI): domain Eukaryota; kingdom Metazoa; phylum Arthropoda; class Insecta; order Lepidoptera; family Papilionidae; genus Papilio; species Papilio alexanor. The sequence continues at coordinate 1,704 of DWLR01004030.1, forward strand.
TATTTTAATATGTATTACGTTTTAATTGAAAAGAGATTTAAAATATCACAATTAACTGCAGAATCTTTGAAGTGTTTGCTACGTTCTACTTGTGTGAGGTTATGTTTTCATCAATGGCCAAAAGAAATCGTTTAAATTTAGAAACCATTTAATTCGAATTGCAATAAAAATGTATCTGTGATGGGAAAAGTGTTTTAACAACGCGCAACGTAAATGTGTGAAATATCTTTTTTTTACTATACGAATGTCATTTAATTGCATTGCTTTATGAAAATGTTTTTTGGATTTTTTTTTATTTTGGTTTTTCATTACTGACGCTTCGCGACCCCCTTGCAACGTCAACCCAAATTGAAAAACACTGTATTAAGCTATCGTGACATTAGTACCTAAAATTTTATAAAAGCACAAATCTGCCCTGAATTATTTATATAAATATATAGAAAACTCATCATTACAGTAATAAAACAACGTTTGCAAACCGTCAATACATCGCGCAACGACAAGGGACTGAAATAACGAGACAAGCGATTGTATCATCGCCTACACAATATTTTAATCATGCTTATGTCATTTCTTGCGTGTTTATTTCTACTGGAAACACGTGGTCAGAAATAACTACACAAATATAAACAAATGTAGTTATATCAAGCGAGTTATTTAACCATAGGACAATAGGAACGCTGTGAATTACAATGTTCTAAGAGCTATTAACTTAAGCTTGAAGTGAATAAAGTGGCTTTGTTAAATAACTTAAATATAAATGTTGAAGTAAAATAAGGAAAAATATACTGACATCATATACTGTTTCCTAAAATAGAAAATTCAAATATTCACATACGAAATGTGTGCAAATAATCTTTTAAGTTTTTCTTTTACAACAAGACCGACATCAAGTTTATATAATATAATTAATTAATGATTTCTAGCCACGGTACGTCTTATCCAAATCCATTTAACTCAAATAGCGCTTGTCTTAAGTCTATCAATATGTACATTTTTCGTATATCTTCGGAACCCAAGGTTAAATGACATACAAAATTAAATGTGACTCACTTCCGAATGGGGAACATTTCAATTTTTTTTAAAAGATCTATTCGTAAATAACGATGTTTTGTGATAACAAACATAAAAAAAATACAAGCGAATTGAGAACCTCCTCCTTTTTTGAAGACTTTCAAAAATGTAATGTGTTGAATTGATATTAATCTACTAATCTACTGGCCTGTCATAGGTGCATATAACGGGAAAATTTTGGTAAATTTTATAAAAATTTTATGCTGATATTGTTTACATTTGGCCAGTCAAAAATGGAAATAAAATAGATAAATAAATCTACTTATCCAAGTCTAGTTCTAGAGTCGTTGCAGGAGTCTTATAATAGATAATGAGATTAATAGTTATCCTACTAATAATAATGAAATAAGTTAGTATAATATAGTAATCATAAAATAATAAATAGTAAGTCAATGGTCATGTTTTGTAACTCATAGACATCTTTACTGCAAACTTTAATCGACCATATGGCTCTACTGATCCAATTCAAACTGTGGCAACATCAATCGGCCTTCATCACAATTGTTATGAATTCCTGGTGTTTCTCGTCGAAATGAACGGGCTTATTTGTTTTAATTTTTAACTTTCCTCCTTTTTTAATTCTCCTTAGATTCTGATTATAAAGTACGACTAAAAAATTGCTACGAATTTTGCTTTTACTGTTGTTTTGTAAATCAACATTCTTCATTCCTATTCAAATGTTAGTAAATCGAGAAAATCATTCCATCGACAATGAACACTCAGCCTTATCCGTCTAGACGGCAACAGCGTGCGATTCGCAGGCCCATTAATGGGTGCGCTTAAAGTCAACCGACCAAAACGATATGCAAGTGTGTATTGTGCGCAGATATAAGGCCGAATCGTTATGTTTGTTATGTCATTGACGAGTTTAAACTCTTAATTTAAATTACTGAGACGCGACCGTCGCCGGGTCTCGCATACTTAGCAATTTGAATGCGTTAAATGCAATCGTCAGCTACATGTCAATCCGCATGCTAAAGATTGCAATTACGTTCGAAAGCACACAGCATTTTACACAATTTAAATCAAAACAAGGTTGTGTAATGGTGGCAAAAATATTGCAATAATATTTATCAAGTAAACTTCAAAATTAAATACGGAAGTATTCTGAAGATTTTAGAAAGGAGCTTAAGCCCCTCAGCCCTCTCTGAATAATTGCTCCTTTTTTTTAACGTGTGGAAGATGCCAACCTTATGCATGTCCCGTGTTCGGGATAAAAAGGGGTCTATGGGGCTCTCCCACGCTCAGAGTTGGCCCGTAACCCTTAAGGAGGTGGGCATACCCACTAAAAACCACATGTTCCCTCATGACCATTTTAGACTCCACGGGCGCATGACTAGACGTTACACCGCGACGCCCACTGGTCGCCCCGGGATGGGGCCTCGCACTGCGCACCTTTCGGGGCGCTGCGCCCCAATGAATTGTGGCGCTCCTTGAAGACGACACCATGCAATGCAGGTTCGGGATTCCCCACTCTTCCCCACTGGTGTAGCCTTGAGTAGAGGGCCAATGACCCTCTTAATCCCTGTCTTAATAAAGACAGGGGCCCGCGGTCCCAGCTGTGGCGAGCCAGTGGGATTACGCGCAGGACGTAGGATTGCGCGCCATCATGTCCCTCTGTAAGCTCTGTTCACCCACGTCCTGTCCGGCGACCGCAACCCACCTAGTGGATCGCGCCACCCCGGCCCGGGCTTGTGTCCGCCACCCGATGAGGCTCACCCTCGCCTTTTCCTGTCCTGATAAGGACGGTACTGAGCTTCACCTCTCTCAAAGACGTTCGCCTTAAAGGCGAGCGCCGCTCTTTTGTGCGAGCTCACAAGTGGGCCCGCTGGATCGGGTCACCCGCAACCAGAGTCACGGGCTCACATTACCACCCCCGAGTCCCCCCGATTTTGGTTTGCGGGGTTTTCGCCCTACCCCGACTCCACCTAGCCGGGGCGTTCCTCTATCCACCACCCAAGGACGCGCCACGTCAGAGTTCACCTCTCCGCCCACTAGGACAACCTAGCAGGTCCGTGGTGGATCATTGCTCCTGGCTCTACCATTGCTTAAACTTGTACCAGAAAAAACCCACCGTACTTAAATGACAACAATAGAATTTATTCAATGCTACGAGTATTTGTATTTAGACCTAAAGTGTGATGCTTTTAATAGTCACTTAAATATGTACGACAAAAAGTAGGCGTCTTTTTATTCTTCTCACAAGAGATTATCTCAAGTTGTTCATTGTATTTGCACAAAAAAATTAATGTAATATCTAGAAGCACTTTGAGAATAGCAGCTAAAGAGGTATTTTGGTTGGAGAAACGTTTTCTTTATTTGCTTATAATCGTTTTTGTAAAACATAAAATAATACACTAAAAATGCAATAGACTAAAGTAACTTACTAGTCGTGATTGCTGTCTTTGTCTACTCTAGTACGGTTAACAGTTACTTAAAATGTTGACAGCACAAGGACGGAGTAATACAAGCAGTTATAAAACCGTGCACCCATTTCCCAATATTTTTAGCAATCACATGTTGATTTTGACACAGCACAGTAGCTGTATGTTACTAATTAAATTTAAACTTAGTTCACGGAGTTCGTTAACACAAACTCATATCCTATTATGTAACACTAGAACTAAACTGGGCGTGCTAGTCATAACGTCAACGTCCTAAGTGTGTTCCAACACAACTCTGTCACCCTTCAAAGAAGCAAGATTAGTTAGAAGTATTTGCAAGGTCGTCCGACTCCATCACACGACGATAAAATAAACAATACTCTGCCATACAATTTTAATAGTACAAAGGTTAATATTTGCTTTAAACAATTTCACACAAAAAATCGTTTTTTTTTAAATTATAAAAACCTCACAGACTGTACAAAAAAGTATACATGTCTTTCAAGAATACTTTTTTTTATTTTATAATAAAACAGCAAACAAAACATTTTATTGAAAATACTATACTATAGTAATTCACTATTACGCAATGGCTTCATTAAAACACAAATGTACACCGACAATGTTGCGTGACGTAGTACATATAGATCACAAAGATAGGTATTTTGTATAAGCACCTATTACGTAGTACTGCCTGTAAACGCTTAGTTCGTTGACCCCCAATAAAGTATGGGGTCAGCGAAGTTCGAAATAGATAGAATAATTGCTTTGAATATCCTTATTTATTAAATGTATGTATATACTTTGTGATAGAACCTAGTTTTTAGTATTGGCATAAAGTGCGCAGCATTTTAAGGGTGGTTTTCGCTTCTTTTGGGAAACAAGGGCCAGGTCAGTGGGTCGCGCGCGCAGCCTCCGAAGCCCGCTGGGAGACGCGCCTTTATCGACCGAGCGCCTGGTGACTCTAGGGTTGCCAATTACTATATTTTATTAACAAGTTTTTTCTAAATCTGTTGGAAAGATATTTATATATATTTATAATACGCATACATGCACTCACAATTGTACACTTTGAATTCGCCATATAACTTATATATATATATATATATATATAAAGCTTACATAAATAAATAAAATAAGCCTATAGCAGAAATTACTAGAAAAAATCAGTATACAAATATATGCATAGTGATAAAAAAATGTGTCAATTTATAACAGATATTTTCTGACCATTATCTTATTGAAAATATCTTCTTGTAATTTAACAGAAACAACTTTGCAAAACAATTTTTTATTTCAGAGTGTGAACAAAGTTGTTTCGCACTTCAATCGGAGTCGGAAGTGGTTTCTCAAGGTCGAGTGTGGCTTGTGATTGATTAGGCATGAAACCCTCGACTTTTTTGGCCACTCAGCCTTGACGAAACATAAAACGAATAAAAATACACTCACATTATGCAACAAAACTTTAATACGTCGTTGAACTCGAAAAACATTTATAAAAATAAATTCAAGTAAAAACTGGGTTGAAATATCACATACAATCTGCCTTCGTACTAAATACTAAAGAGATGTCAAATTAAGGGTTATTAGTAGTTTCTTTATTCTCCTTCGTTGATTCCACTGGATTATGTTTCGATTTAAAGTTTGAAATTCGACCTCACAAACTTCATAGTTCATGGCTGGAAGTTTAATTTATATTTGTCACTTGTTGGTCACAGTCCACTGACCTCGTAACCTCGTTTAAGTCGAATCGATCACAAACACTCGCTTTATTAACACACAAGTCGCAGTATTTTGTAAAACATATATAATTTACGTATATATGGACGTCAACTTCTATATAACCACAGGTTGCTAAAAATAATTAAGAACGAATATAAAAAAAAATCAAAGTTAACCACCGTTGGAACACATGCACCTTAAACTCTACATTCCATTTTGAAAGGCCGTCCCACACTGAAACATTTATCTAACAAAAACGGCCATTCAAAAGCATTCATTTCATTCACATGAGTATATATTTGCCGGATTCAAAACCGATTACAGATGCTCGCCACCCACATTAAAGCGGATGAGACCCGGTTTTTCTTCGATACATAATGCAAGCGTTTCACCCGCTCGATAAAAAGCGAAGCGGCACGCCGTTTCCCGAACTAGATATCACTATTTTACTTTGGACTATCTATTGCTTGATTTCGATATGTTGATGATTAATTAGTTTTCACAAAATCAGTATAATACTCCTCCTATAGAATAGTATAAAAGGAGCAGTAAAAAAGAGTGTGAAAAAATTAAAATGTTTTTAAAGTATGCTCACTCCAAATGTGATTATTTATATTTTTATACAAAATCTAAAAAACACGTTGATCGTTACGTGTTCTCGTTATTCCAGTAATTTAACTAACGCCTGTGTAGGAACTGTATGTAGGAACATTTAACTGGTATGTAGGAACGCTTATAACGTTACTGTTGGACGGCAAAAATTATCTCTATTATACTAAAAATAACTGCCTCTTTTTTAATTCTCTTCTTTAATTTATGAAATAATTAAATCTGAATTTAAATGATATTAAATAAATTAATCTAATAGTTGTGTAATTGGTTGTGAATAAATTTGTAATTTCAAAAATAAAATTGATTTTAAATTAACATAAAACGTATTTAAGAAATATTTTTAATATGTTGAAATGGATAACGTCATTAAATTTAACATTTTTATACATTTTCCGCCCTTTCCAACCCCAATAATTACGCAAAAAGTATTTGTTTCTTCCTTAACTAGGAAATGAATTTTAAAGCTTGTTTTAGAATGGCTTAGATTCCAGTCAGTATCGCACTACATTGAATAACAAAGTTAGAAGGTACGGTTGTTGGTTACGGCCACGATCGTTATTAATCAATTAGTCTCAGTTAAATGACTCGATTTGGTATAGGATTTCGCTGTAATTTTATTGGATAATCTCCTTTTCCTCGGGATTTGAGTTACGGCTAATTGAGAATTTGAAGTCTATAAATTAATGAAAAATGGCTCTCACGCCTTTTAACGCACCCGGGGATAGACAAATCCTCTCGAACATTGTCAAACCACACTGTCCCTCATCACATACTAGTACATGTTGGTCGGCTTTAGGTTATCCCTGAACCTTTTTTGCTAATTCCTGAATTCTGTACTTAGTTGTAAGATAAATAAAGTGTGTACTAATATTATAAATAGAAAAGTATCTCTTCCTGTGAATTAAGAGATACAAGTTTGTATTGTGTTCTTATTGTTTCCCAAATAAAGGATATAAAATGAAAATTTGTATAGTGATAGATAAAACAATGAAAAAATACCTTATTCGAAGTTATTTTAAAATGTACTGACAGTTTTTGTTAAATAAATTTACGGTTTTAATTATCTCATAGGCTATTTCAAATATGAAAAAAAAGAGGAAATAAAAGGGAATACAAACATTAACCGGTTTAACGGTTTACCTTTAATGAAATAGGAACAAAGAATCTTTGTATGAGACAGCAGAAACAAATTAAAAAGTCAAAGCCGTGTAACTTAAAGGAGTGACAGCAGCTAAAAACTTTTTGTACTCTCAATTCTCGCCTTAGCATTTATCGACCATGTGATGACGATGACCATATCTTCTCTTTAGTGGTAAATTATTGACATTAAAAAGTTATTGCTACTTCTATACGAGAACAGAATCGACCCATCGATTTTGGCATAGAAAAAGAAATTAAGCCCAGAATTGTTAAATCAAGGCCCATTGTAACAACCATTAAAAAGACTGAAATATTTCAAGAACAATAGAAAACAGTAGTAGAACTATTTCACTTTAGTTGAAACTTGTTTTCACAGAGGTATTGATAGCCCTGGAAATGTTTGTTTTCAATTTATTATTCATTGGAATAGAATTTAATACTTAGATTTTTACCCATGAAAGAAATTTTTATACAGCTAACCTATTTCATTTACTCACAGATTTAATATATATAAAATAACATGCCGGTAAAACTAGCTTTTAGTCTTTTAAAGTAAAATAGGTAAGTTTCTAATTAAAAGTATTGTATTATCAAAATAAATATTTACATTCGGGAACTAGTTACTATTTATTAAATAGGTTTAACTTTTGTTATTTTAAGCACCCAATAAATAGTGATCTCTGTATTTCCAGAAAAGCCCAGTAAATTATTTTTATTAATTTAAAACCAGTAAAGACTCATTAGGTTCATCTATAGAAACACACGCGGAAGTAATTAACGATACGTAAACGGATTTTTTTTGGCTATGCTTAAAATGGATTTATAAATCCATACCTTTCATCTTTGCCAATAATAACAAAGACGATGCGTGTTTCGGTTAAGCAAAACAAGTTAGTTAAAACTTTTCATAACGATCTTAAGTAATTCGTAAAACACTTATCGCATTCGAAAGTAAAATTATTTAATGACCGTATTATCAAACATAGAAAAGCTATCATTGATTTTCAACCTTAGGACAGTTGAAAATCAGCATCAGCTTGTCATCTTTTTATATAGGCTTGAAGGACCGAATAGTAAATAGTGAGTAAAATGATCGATATGGCAATAAGTCGAGCGAAATAAATTTAAAAGTTGACATTGAGAAATATCGACTTTATTAACTCGTTGCTCCAGTTACGTGGAAGCCCAACTATTTTTTATAAAAGTTTTAATTAGTTTTTGTCACGTGAAAGTTTACACCGCATTCAGATCGATCGTTCTTAAATAGTTACTAGAGTTGTTTGTAGATTGATTATTAAACTTACAATATACGCAACTAATTTAATAAGTATATTAAATTAATTTACGAGCATTCATGTCTGTAAGAAAGAAATATAGGCGTCCGAGTATTTGATGATTTTCATACTGGCACCATACTGTTACTTTCTCGTCTACGTTCAGGACCTAAACAGTGTAAACAAAGGGGACATTCATCAAAATCATCTTTTGAGATTAAAAATCGTAAATTCCAGAAAAAAAAATTGTGGAAACCATTTTTCTTCTCACATTAACATATAACATTAGTTATCAATATTATTTATAACATTTTAATTCAATTTATCTCACAACTACTATAAAGTTTTTCCGGATGTTAGTAAGTAATGTCTGTTTTATGTGGTCTTGTTTAGTTCTTGATTTGGAACGGCAAATAAGCATACATATTATCCGGTTATGATGGGTATTCTTAGTACGGCTTTTCTTAGATATGTCAACAATCTGGTTAGCATATTTTCTTCAAGGACTTTCCCATCAACTCTTTCTTCATTAATTCATTCAACTTATATTAGAGATAGGCTTTTGATTGCTGAGCTTGTAATAAATAAATATAAATGTCATTTGTTGATTAGGTGCGTGTACGTGAATTCTACATCGCGATGCAGCGTTGCCCCTACATCCACGAGATGAAGGAGCGACTGCTCGGCGCCCCTGCTGACACCGTGGAGACGAGGGAAGCGAGAGAGGCGAGGGAGGCGAGGGACGCGAGGGAGGGACCCCGCGACCGCGCCCTCGAACAAGTTCACGACACCCAGGTCGGCACTATCGTCAAAGTAAGATATCATTCTCATCCTCATTACTTTTTATTTGGAATAAAAAAGCTTGGCCATTTTTAATGCTACTAGTATTTACCAGGATAATAGGATATAGTTAAAGTAGAAAGCGATAGCTATCTCTGCGTAGAGAGAGAGAGAGAGAGAGAGAGAGATAGAGAAAGAGATAGCACCGATAGCAAAATAACTAGAATGGTGTAGTGAAGGGCTATCAAAATAAACAACAGTTACATAAAATTTCACTCTTAAGTGAGCAGTCTTACTTCGAATATGTAACATGGCGCAATTTTTAAGTTATAATTTACTGGATAACTTTTTATTTCGCTAACTATATATAATCTTATCTTAAACTTCTGATTATTATGTTCAACTACTTGAGATTTAAAAAATGCATAACAATATGTAAATCTCATTCTTGTAATACAGCTTAGAGTAGCAATTAACTTGTGTAATTATAGTAATTATTACATAATGCATGCACAGTTTATGATTATTACAGACCACCAAAGTTGTATTTTTTCACCGCTCATTACATCATCATATATTGTAAGACGAACAGGCATACCAAATCGTTTCAGTACACCATATATTCTGTACACCATAAATGAATCAATTACATTTCTTAGTGTACATCCGATCTTAATAAAATGGAAAGGAACAAGGGAAGGTGCCCATTTCCTTTCCTTTCCTGTTCCTTATTTGATGTAGATAGTCCTACATATTTTTTGTCCTTATTTATATTATGAAAAACAAATATTGAATGGTACTTGAAGGTTTTAGAGAAACATAAGATTTGGAAATACATCTGCAATATGTTGTAATATCCATGAATAGGGGTAGTCACTTGGTAGCATTAAGTAAACAGCCAGCTCTTTAGCTACCTTCATTAATAAATAATAATCAGTTACGTATTGTTCGTCAAACAAATGTTTATGTAAATGATCCTGTTTATAGCTAAGTAACGTCGAAATATGTATTGTCATCGGTCCTTATTAATTATCCAGTTTTAATTTAATCTGACGTTTTAAAGTAGGGAAAATTAAGTTTAATGGAGTCCGTTACATAGGTACCAGTAAAGCTAATATAAGCTTATTAATAATCTTTTCAATTTTTCACACAAACAAAACCGATTTCAAATTTATATAATTTTATTATTATGACATTAAGTAATTTATAGTCACAGTAACTCTTATAACAAATAAAACTAAACAGTGGTTGTCTTAAATCAACCAATATCGGTTTATGTACGGAATCCAAGGTCAATGCTTGCGAATATTTTCGTGTTTTTCTTCATTGATTCCAACAAAAAAAAAATATTTAGTTCATAAATATCTAAGTTAAGAGGTAACAAACATACAATCGAATTGAGGTTCCTCCCTTTTTGCACTCGTTTAAAAATACTTTTAATGAAGATTATTGTGTGATTCAGCTGAATTCCGACGGGTACGGGTCGCACACGTCGCCAGCGCGCGCTCCGCTGGTGGCGGATGAGTGCGAGGCGCCTGCCGACGAGACGGATGCGCTGTCGCCCACCGACGCCGTGCTGCGGTACCGCGCCTGTAGCCAACCTGACACCACGCCCAAGAATGCCAAGTAGGTCTCCAATATAATCTTAACAAGCAACAATAAAGGCAACAGAGCAGCATTTGTTGTTGATAAGAGTAGACGAATTGTTCAGAAAAGTACCAAAACTTTGCATTTTCGGTAGAAAAACTTATCCCAGATGACTCCATACTCTTCTTCTATAGTCCTATTTGTTAAAAAAGACGGCCCCCTTATTACTTCTTAACATATAACGCCTCAAATGTTAAATTTATTTTGTCTCGTCACGGTTCCGGATGTGAGAGCATCATATATCGGAAAGATTCTAAACCAAAAAAATTAATTTTTGTAATGCTTGAAACACCATTCCAACTATTT
>DWLR01004031.1:0-12641 GCA_018246295.1 Papilio alexanor hazarajatica
TTGCAGAATTTCGCGGCACATTTTTATAATTTGACGGCACACAAAAGTGCCGCGGAACATAGGTTGAGAATCACTGTATTACCGAGATTAATAGAGATACGCGGAATTAAACTAGAAAAAAAAATAGCTACAAATATAAAAAACGAACGCGTGCGAAGTGCGGGTGTAAATTTTCAGAATATCTTCGCAACCCTAGATTCAATGATATTCAAAATTAAATGGAAAATTGTGAAATCGGTTTATAAATGACGATGCTCTGCGGTAAAAGACAAAAAAAAAGAAACAACCCAATTGAGAACCTTCTCCTTTTTTGAGGTCGGTCATTAATAAGATTCCAAAGTAAATAGAAAGCATTTCATGTTGCCTGTTTGATCAAATTTTTGACCAAATTTAGTATACTTAAGACAATTATCTATTTTCCATAATAACAAGTTTAATAATTTAGAGATTCATCAGATGTCTTAAGGGATCTAACCATTCATATATTGAATATAAATAAATAAAAAAATATCGAATTACACCTACAATAGTCCGACGTCGTGGTCCGAGAAAATTTGGAATGGCGTAATCACTACAGAGACAGCAAGTTCCACATACTGCGATTTAGACGAACCGCTTTTCATCGGGAAATGAACACGTTTGTATGTTGGGAATCATAATTAACACACTCACATGTAAACAGTATTTAATACCATTAAGTTATCAAATTTATCGTTATTCTTAATTAATAGTTGGCGTCAGGCAGACGGCCGGCCGTAAAACTATAGCCAAAACCAGTTGCAGTATGGACTACATTAGAATCCAGGATACATGGAAAAGTAGTACATACTGTGCCGACCCTACGCAAGTGGGAAAACGTCACAAAGATGATGACGTGTTATAATTGTAATTGTGTTGTATAAACAACTATATATTAAAATACAAATACAAAAGAAAATGGAGTGCTAGAAATACACCTCAGTGGCAGCTATTATAAAAATATAATTAAAGTATTAAATTAAAGTATTTAATAGGTATTATGCGTTAAACATTCATTATATATTATCCACCACCACCACCACCACCTCAGCCTATGATCGTCCACTGCTGGACATAGGCCTCTCCCATTGATCGCATCATTGGGGGAAATGTGCCATAATCGCCACGCTTGGTAGGCGGATTGGAGATCGCAGAATGTTTCACCGTACTAAGAAAAGGACTCAAGACAAACAGACATGTTCATGCACACAAATGTTTATCTTGGGTGGAACTCGAATCCACGACCTGCGGCGCGGAAGGCAAGTGTCTTGCCACTGCGCCAACCGATCAGTCATATAATATTGTCATCGAACCTAATTCGCATTTGTCGGTCTGTCAACACGAGAGTTTTAACAAATAAACTTCGTGATGATAATTTTGGTGTAACACAAAAGAGCCACGTACGACAATGAATATAAAATATTTTATATTACGTAATTGGCTACTATCAAAATTATTAGTATGTAAGTAGTAATTAAAACCCACTTGTTTTAATTCACAATGTCACAAAAAATTGGGGGGGAAACGAAGATTATTTTTTTCCATCTCACTTCAATTTACGCTGCATTAAATTAATGTTGCAATTGTCTTTGTTTACTTCGAATTTTAAAATTCACAAAGATAAGATGTGCGCAATTGCCTCATAAACTTTAATCGCCGCTTATTAATTTAAGGACAAACAGCGGCCAGATACCGTGCGATAAAAAACATTGACATTTGTATATTAAGAAGCAGAAACGGAAATAAACACACGGAATGAATTTTAAATATATTAAAGTAATGATAACAGCAAGTTTCCTGATTCAATAAATGATATATTTTAAACGTGCAACGAACAACAAAGAAATTTTATGTATTTATGAATTACAAATTAATAATATTTGCCAAGAACAATCTTTGATATATGTTTATGTAACATATATTTTTAAGAGTTATCGTTCTTATCTTATCAATTAACCTATAAAACGATAGTTAAAACCAGTCGCGTGGCATTCCGTATCGTAAGTTATTCGCTCTTCTTCGCAGTCAGGTTGCGCGGCCAAAGAATGAAAGTAAATAAACATTACATTTGTGAGGTAAACATGCCTCTAGCCCAGACTGGTTTGAGCAATCGTTGCACGTACATTTAGCTACAGCAAATACTTTCTAAACTTAATCGAACCGAGTGCAGTTGCAATACCATAAATAACTTAAAAGAAAACAAATGTCACAACACTGCCGGCGTTTATATTGAATGCTTTGCTAGCTGTAATAAATTCTTGTATAATTAATAGCAGGCATAATGCTAATTACATTTAAAATATAATTTTCTGCAATCTCTAAATTCGTTTAGGCGCTCAGCACAAAATCTAAAAATATTATAAATCCTGATGCTGTATATTATTTCTTAACAAAAATTTCTGACTTGTCCACCAATACGATTATGTGTTCGTCACCTGTCAATTCAATCCAGATTCTATTGAAAATTGGGTTTTTACCACCACACTGAGGTAATAAATTCTAGGTCTAGGTACATCGAATTTTCGCTCCCTCGAAATTGTAGTTAGAAGTGATTAACAAGGCTTATCTTTTAACATATAACTAGGTTATAAAGTAGTGAATGTATGCATTCATAAAAATACATTGTATGTACGTAGTAACGGCAGTACATCCAGCAGCAATAGTAATCTTTGTCACGATTATGAAGGCTCGATCGGGCTTACATAACACAAGTTTAATTAGTATTTTATACTCCTAAGTTTATCCAATTAATTAGGTGTCTGAGGCTAAATTTCTTTCTTCTCTTTTTACATATCTACGATTTCTAATCTACTCCCTCCACAAATACTAAAAAATCAACCGTACTTCTAATCTTTGAGATGGTTGATGGGACGAGGCGGTCGCCTATAATCGGTTGAGCAGCTTAGATACTTGGTTGTCTCATAAAAAACATGTTATATAGTTATCACTAAGTCATTGGAGATTCGGTCGATAGCTACCACGCTTCGAATGCATATGACGTGACCTTGTGTAGGTTTTGTTAAACGCAAGAAGACGAAGGACATCCCTAGAGTTGTCCAATAACGACTTCACCTTTTTAATACGCCATAAAAAATGTAGTAGGTGAGCTGCTATAACATAAAGTGAATCTGAAGAACTCACGAATGTACATATATACAATTTTAAATATACATAAGTACGTTAATAAATAATTGGAGATTATTATTTGATATTACCCAAATGGTAATTTAAGTATCTTTAGAAATCCTTGATGTAGATTTAAGATGCACGTCAACAAGCGGTGTCATTTATTATTATTCGTGCATCGTCATACCAATCGTCGATAAGGAACTAAACTGCACTATATTTAGTAAATAATTTTTGTAGCAATATACTTTGAGCGGACCTTTTTTCTGACTCATTTACCTGGTTTTACTTTACTTTATTAATCAAACTCGTATGTTTCAAGCATTCATAACAATATGTTTATTGTTTACATACTTTTGAATTACTTATTTGCACTTAAAAGCCTAGCTCTATGTCATCAAGTTAAAACAGCTGTTTCGAGCATGAATATTATTGCAGTAATTTCATCATATATAAATGTGTATTTACTATATACAAATTAAAAGAACGACGCAAAGTTGTGTTGTGAGGGAATGCGTACTACTTATGGCATTGCTGAACTGAGTACACTGGTGATTCATTTCTCGGAATTGACCTTGCTATGAGTCATTCGTTGGAAGGCAGAGCCGGGGATACCGCGCCTCACGCTTGTCTGCCGGCTGCTTGCTAGACGCATTTCGTTTCTGCGAATATTTAAAATATATAACTAAAATAAGTGGTGCTAAAACATAAGATACAGTTTAGTTTAATAATGTGTAAATAAAAAAATAATGTAAACACAAACCCTTTTTAAAGGAATATTCGCCAATTGTAAATATTTTATTGCTTCTAAAGTTGGATATAATGATAACAACCATGACGTCATTCATATTATTGAAGGTGAGTAAATATTTATTATCTAGAAATTATGTAATTAATCTTTTCTAAAAAGCGGTATGTCGATAAAAGGAGATTTCTGGGAATTTCAAACTTAAAAAGTTTCTTAATTGACTAAAGTTGACTGACGTTTACAGCGTATAAACCAAACAATTGTAAATGGTGTTCACAATGCACCCTGTCTCTTTCTGTCACCATAAAACATACGTAGGAACAACAAGGATACCTATCTGTCTTCTTTTATTTCAATAATTCGGTTAATCAGTTGTCTATTATCATTGGTGAGAAAGAAATAGGACGAATAAATTTGCTTCACATTACGATACGTATCAAAGTATCTATCTATAAAATGTTTTGTTTGTAAATTTTTGTTTGTTTTAAACTAAAATACAAATGAGAAGTAGCGAGTTATTGACATAAATTGATTTAAACTGACTCTGAGTTATTTATTCGTTCAGTAACTCACATTGTGCAAACTGTTCAAAAAGTTTTGATGTGTGACACTTACAAAGCAGGTTTCTTTCAACTTTCAGACTAATTCTTTTTTGTTGAGGATGAACAGAGAAGATAATGTAAACTGGTTTCATGGGAAAATATCACGAGAAACTGCGGAGATACTATTGAAAGAAGGTACATAATTATTAAATTAAGTAGATACTCTGCTAAGTTGTCTTTTTACAAACTTTTATTTTTTTGCTACAGAGGGTGAAGATGGTGTTTTCTTAGTTCGTGAAAGTAACACATCACCTGGAGACTACGTTCTCTCTGTTCTACATCAGGTAAATAAATTATTTCATAGTTTTCTAACCTCAATATATTCTGTTGAAACTATTGTTTATCATCTTAAGGAAAGTAATTCGAAATTAACTTATAATTTATTCCCCAATTTTATTCAAATTCAATCTTTATTGTTATAAATCGTTTCGTAATATTAATGAAACCCTGTGTTATAGTTTTTTTTTTTATTACTCAGTTAAAAATGTTTTTGTAAAAGATCTTATTCTTCACTTCAGTCAAAATACTATTTGTATAAACAGTAACTCTTAAACAGGGAGAAGTGGTGCACTATCAAATACGGAGACATGGGGAAGATGCATTTTTCTCTATAGAAGAGCATACCACTGTCCATGGATTGGACACCTTGATTCAGCATTACCGTGGAGATTCTAATGGCCTGGTTACTCGTTTGTCTGTTGTATGCAAAGGACAACCTCCCCCACATGAATCTAGAACACAAGGAACAACAAATTTATTACATCGGTGAGTAAACTTTTTTCAGTAAATTGTGATAAATAGAAAAGTAAGGAGGTTATAAAATTATAATTAATTAAATTATTCATAATTAGTAAATTTTTCATAATTAGTAAATTTAACCTGTTACATATTATTTTTACTGTGCTTTGGAAAAATTACAGTTAGAGTTCTGAATATATAATTTAAAAGTTTATGAATAGAATTTTTCTCTAAACTTTTCCCAACACCATCAGTGTTCTTGTTTCGAAGATTCCAATACTATGGTTTAGTTATGCTTAATACCTTTGATGATTTCAAAACATTCTACAAAGTTCATAACAATTTTAAATTCTATTCTACTAGCATTTTAAAAATATAAATTTTTGCTTTTTTAGATAAATATTTTATAACTTATTCAACCCATTTGCTACCAACCGTCATACATATGTGACACAGCAGTTTCTTACCACAGCCGACGTCACATATATGAGACAGACGTTTTTGGTCAACTTAAGGCATGTTTAAACATGTGTATTGGGCAATACAAGTTCTAAAACGGTAAAATGTTTAAAGACTGTGCTTGGTCTGCCCTCGCATTAGATTATTTAAAGTTTGTGCAGCAGTTGAACAGGTCGGCACAGCAGAGCAACTGAAGTATCATATTAAAAACTTGCATATATATATATATATTATCCCATAATCCATTTTTCCTAATTATCATTACAATATTTGTGTCAGTTGTAGAGGATGTTTTTTAGATTTTTCTAAATACACATACGTTAAATTTATTCCAATTAGTTTCATATAATCATGGAAATAGTCTAGGGCTGTGATGGCGTTTTTCTCTGGGAGACCATGGTAACGAACCGGTGAAACAGTATTTTAATAAGTAAGATAAAAAAACAGGGTCTGTTCCAAATAAAGGCTTAAATTTTATATATAAACAAATGTCACTTACTATAGAATACGGCCATTGTGTTATTTTATATTTTCATCAGAAATGTTGCACTTTTTGGAAATTATAAGGTAGAATGTAGGGAAATTGTGTATTATGGATAGCTAATATTATAAGGTAATTTGAAGAAAAGTTGGTTCTACAAATATTTAGGATTTTTTTCGAATTTTGTTACAAAAGGTGATGTGTATCCTTGGTTTAACATTATTTATGTCCTCATTTGGAATAGGGTATAGGCATTTTTCTAATAATTTCAAAAAGTAATAATTAATAAAATATTTTTATAACCATCTACTCAAACAGATTTTGGTTTTATTACGGGCTAAGGACAATGTTTGTTTCAATTTATATCGTACTTTACAAGCATGTGAAAGCATTTGCCAATAAAGTTTATATTAACTGAAGAAGGAAGTTCTATTGAGACAAGTGTCATATAAATTGTTCCTAATTTTCCTTTACTGACCATTATATAAATTGAGCCTCATACATATGCCCATTCTAGAAGGATTATTGCTTAACAATCGATTTTTAAATTTTCTCTTGAAAGATTTGGATTAAAGTTAATGACATCCGTCATGCATTGTCATGGTTTTTTTTCAACATTTGTTTCTCTATGAGACATTCAGGTCATTGTTATACTTGAAATATTTTTTACTCGGTATATTATGTCATAATTCTAATTAACAAAAGATTCTACAGGTGTCCTCAATAAAACACCTCGTTGATTTCACTCATTGTTGAACTGTAGTAATGAAGACTATCCTATATTAATTTAACTTCTATATTATTGAATAAAAATAAAACAACTTTTGAACGAAGATATCAAGTCAAGTATTTTTATAATAATTTTATTTATAGATTTTAAAACAAAATAAAACAATAATTCTTAGCCAATTAAGGTGATAATTCACAAACGGAAAAAAAATGTGACATTTAAAATTAAAAAGAAATATATTAATTTCCAGAATGTTCTACTGAGCAGTTGCTACTGACATACAGGTTATTGCCCTTGATTTTTACTTGCACTGCAGTTTATATGAATACGATATAAACACTGACAAGTTTATTGGTGATTTCCTGCACATGTAGTATACAATACACTTCCAGTGTATGCGGCATTCATAAGTGATAAAGTCGTCAGCTTTTTATACAGAATTACTAAGATATAGAAAAAAATACTAAGAATGACAATGTAATGAATATAAAATCCATTAGATTGATCAAACATTGACTTATTCTATGAAGCATTGCAGCTGTTATGACACATTGAGATATTTATATTATATTCATGTTTATGGTTGTATTTTTACAATTAGTAAGCTCTCATATATTGTATCTGTTATATCTCTCTCTCTCTCTCTCTCTCTCTCTCTCTCTCTCTCTCTCTCTCTCTCTCTCTCTCTCTCTCTTTCACACGTTTACGTGTTCGTAATCTAATGAAAGTGAAACATGGAGGCTCATCCTCAAGGCAAAGTAGACACGTGCCTTGATGCGTGAGTTAATAAGGGGGTGCCAAAAATACTGGTAACTGTTTTTCGTCATTCCAAAAAAAGCGCCGCGAACGTCCTTGCCTACATTCGCCTCCTTGCCCTACTTGCCCATAATTCACTTATCACATAAATATTACAATGTCCTGTCTCGATAATTCGGACCGGAACACACCTTTTGTTTTAAATTGAGTTTTTATACATAGTGTCTCCAGTGTTTCCGTTGATGATATATCGACCAACGTCCAGTTTTTTAAACTATAATGTTGTTTAAAAAATTGAACCTTTAATGTTGTTTGAGCGAAACAGTATTTCCTGATGGACCAGTGTTTATATAAGGCGCAAGTTTATTATGTAGAATATTCATATGCCTATGGTGGAGCACTTTGCATTTAATCACATACAACAAAGAGACCATCACAGATGTCCAAATTTTGTCCACACTATCTTTATGTTTAGCACTCCACAACCGTTTGTTAAGTTGTCGTTTCACGCAACTTACGGATCTTAGAATGCAACTTAGGGAACTCAATAAAAGAGAGTGTTTCTATCTAAAATGCCTGACCTGCTTTGTGGATGTACACACATCGGTAATCAGTTTACATCCAGTGACCTATATTTTAAGCGACCATGTTGACCCGTAGTAATATGGTAGGAATCCGCCGCAGCTTCGCTTCGGTACATAGAAAGACATATAAAAAATAAGCCTAAGCTGATAGAATAGCTTTCTATTTGTTAAAGTATTTTCAAATTCGGTTCAGTTGTTTTAGAGTTTATTTGCAACAAATAAACAATGATTTTTTTATATAGGATGTTTTTTATAGAGGTATAAAACTTTGAAATAAAATAAAACAAAAAAGATTTTTTTTAATTGACATGAAATTTACTGTATTCGAAAGATAATCTTCTGCCATTATAATTTAAATATGACTTCTGGCATATGACCGTCGCGGCTGGCTCTGACGTAGTCTAATCTGGAGGTCTAATTTTCGATGACTTTTTCCAACATTTGTGGCCGTATATCGGCAATAACGCGGCGAATGTTGTCCTCCAAGTGGTCAATCGTTTGGGGCTTATCGGCATAGACTAGCGACTTCACATATCCAAACAGAAAATAGTCTAGCGGCGTTAAATTCACGGGTCCGAAACGTGAAACTATGCGGTTACCAAACGTTTCCTTCAATAAATCAATTGTGGCACGAGCTGTGTGACATGTTGCACCGTCTTGTTGAAACCACAGCTCCTGCACTTCATGCTTGTTCAACTGATGAAGGAAAAAGTCAGTAATCCTGGCTCTATAACGGTCACCATTGACTGTATCGTTCTGACCAGCATCGTTTTTAAATAAGTACGGACCAATGATTCCGCCAGCCCATAGAGCACACCAAACAGTCAGTTTTTCTGGATATGACAATGTCTCAACATACACTTCAGGATTATCATCACTCTAAATACGGCAATTTTTTTTTATTGACGTATCCGTTCAAACAAAAGTGAGCTTCATCGCTAAACAAAATTCGCCTATGAAAATCTTGATCAACGGCAATCTTGTTTTGGGCCCATTCACCGAATCTACGCCTTGCTAGGTGATCGTGTAGCTTCAATTCTTGCACGAGTTGGATTTTGTAAGCACGCAAACCAAGATCTTTCCGCAAAATCTTCCATAAAGTGGATGGACACATATCCAATTCCTGTGCAAGATGGCGGATAGACTGATTCGGGTCTTCCTCTACGCTACGCTCTACAGCAGCAATGACTTCTTCTGTACGCACTGTACGACGTCTCTGTGGATGCGTATTATCATTTAGAGTAAACGTCGTGCGAAAACGTTCCATAATTAATTGAATTAATTGCTCTGATGGACGATCATGTTGACCGTAAAATGGACGTAGTGCGCTATAAATACGTATAGCGCAACAGAACGCGCACGAACAGAACCATGATTTTCAGAATAAATTTGCACAATTTGGAAGTGTAGCTGTTCGCACATTGGTATACCTGTTTACGAAGAGCATAGCACACAATTACGAGAGATTATAAATGCAACGAAACCATTGTAACCTACAGCTGTACACCAAAATAAAATGCCTATTTTCATATATAAAGATCTTCAAACCTGCAAACTAGTCTTTATAAGAAACGATTCAGTTAAGAAACCATTACTGCCTACATATGAGGGACCGTATACAGTTTTAGAACGCAACAGTAAAACTTTCAAACTGCAGTTACCGGAGAGGCATTCAACTGTTATATGGCATATACCATTACCGAAGAAACAATGGAAAACATACACACACCTGTACTAGCGGAGAAGCAATATATGCCAGGTGGCACAAACATATCGCCGTGTCCAATTCAGCCGTCCATCCTGAAGATCACGAGACTTGGCCTGTCAACTTAGCAGCTCGGTTTAGCCCACACACAGTAGCTAAACCGGTGCGCGCTAAAGAAGCGTTGTTCAGGCGTCTGTCTATTCATATTGAAATCCCAAACCAAGCTAAACATAAATCACTTAAAAGCTGAAAAATTGGCTGCCAGGTAATAAAGTGTTGCCAAGTTAAAGTTCTACACCTCTATAAAAACACCCTTTACAACGATCAATTCTGAGAAGTAACGAATCAATCAAATTTTGGTTAATGTACACAGTACACCCAGATAATAATTCTACGTCCTATACTTAGGTATATAATTTCATGAAACGTAACTTAGACACACACATACATACACACACACACACACACTTACGATAGATTTTCGAGATATTAAAAAAAACTTCATGTTTTCAGCACTCTGGAAAACTCCTAAACTAAGCTTATACATACCTTGGATATAGGTAAGTAGAATTAAATCGTCACACTTTAAGCGAAAAATCTGTGGTCTTTCGTTGTACTTCTTTTCGGGCCTGGCTCGATAGAAAAATAGTTGTTCGGTGGGCACTTTACGGTGTAATTCACTACAGCTTCGCCAGATGTGGTTAAGCTCTAACAGCAGATGTTTACTGTACTGAACTTGGAACAATGTTGGCGAAACTGGCAGCGAGAAAAATAGTTCTAGAAATAGTTTTAACACTACAGGACCTAAAGTTAAAAACCCTCCGACATGCTCAATACTCGCCGTACCTTTGCCCAACCAAGTACCTTTTTTCTGCGATTTGGATAGTTTTTAAATGGTAAAAAATTTTCTTCCCAGGAATCAATACAAAATGCCTTCAACATTTTGTTGAGTCAAAGTTCACTGAGTTCTACCGCAATAGAATAAATGACCTTCCCGTGATATGACAGAAATAGATAGATAGTGAGGGTAAATATTTTGATTAAATAAATACATTTTTACGGAAAACGGCAACTTCATATTTTAACCGCTAACATGCATGTTAGTGTAACAGCTGGAAAAACGAAAACTGGACGTCCGACGTGAAAACGTCCAAAAACTGCAATCACTGACAATAAATCGGAAATGCTTATCCAAAAGAACAGAGAGTTCGTCATATTAAAAGGTACCATAAATTAATAAATGAGTTATATTTAGACGGGTTGAAAAGGTGTAATACCTAGGAGAAATGTGTAAGCTTACAAAGAAACATGTAGAAAAATTAAAATTGATTGAAAAATAAAAACGTCTTGGATTTATGTCAGATCGGAAACTTATTAGACCAATCGTGTATAGTACCACCAAAGGCGACCAAACCATAACTATGAAGTGGCGTAAAAAATGACCAAAATGTCGATCGATTGGTGTCGTCGCATGAACTTATTGTAGGACTAACCACTCATAGTTGAAATTCGAGCCGAGCAAGAGAGCGAGCGTAGAAGTTATGCATCTTTTCTAATATGGTGCCCATAAAATAGTGGCGCGATTCGCGACCCTTTGAGTCATTAAAACAAGAAAATATGAATATTTTTCGTTATATAAATTTCAGTTGCAACATCTTAGTTTGTCCTATCTCCTATTTCTACTCTATCCTACCTACTATTTCATATAGTTGCATTGGTTCATACGTGCAATTTGTTGTAAAATTCTTTGGGTTCTAGGTGTGACTGCATATATATAAAGCAAAAATAAAAATATGATTACCTGTATTACTTTTTTTTACTTGTCGATAACCATACTTAAATTCTGCATCAAAAATAAAAAATAAAAAAGCAAATGGTGCGCTAGGCGGCTAGACGGTGAGCATGGCGTATAGAGATCAGGAGAATCGACTCTGTATAAAAGTGTCTGTCCTAAAGGGAGAAATTGGTGGCGCCACGGTACAAAGTGATAAAAACATAGTACAAAACTTTACAACGAAAAAAACAGTTTTCGCTCAATTACTAGTATAGAACTAACTGAACTGAGTCGTCTTTACATAAATCAACCGATTTTATAGTTTCCTTACAATAAAAAAAAAATTAAAACAAACATAAAATTACGTACCACAATACAGTTAAAATACAACTTAAATTCAAAATTAATATTTTGATGAATTTAAATTATTTATATTATATAAATATTAATACATTTCATTTGAACAAACATTAATTTTACATCGTCCGTCGAAATGGCGCTGCAACATTCGAATTAAATTAATCAAGACTTATTGCATAACATAAATTTGATACAGAATAATGTTATTAATTCTAATACATATTAGTTTGAATATTTACACAGTAAATTGAGTATTTTAACAGAATGAAACATCAAACGTCTTCTAAATGTCAAACATTCAAAACAGTGTCTACTAAATATTATGTTATTATTTAAAATATTCTCACTTTTATAGACTGATTTCCGTTCCGAAGATACTGGCAGCGTTTCCCCTTTGAATAGCTATACTAATTCTTTGTCCGAGGTAGCTGCCAGCTCTTCGGTCTCCTGTGATGTCGAATAACCTTTCTGCTATTTCCTTATAAAGCCTTATAGCGCTAGGACCCCACGGACCAAGGGTCTCGACACCGAATGGGACAAAATCATATTCGGAGCCTAGA
>DWLR01004032.1:0-12639 GCA_018246295.1 Papilio alexanor hazarajatica
AATAATAATTAATTAATTCATTTACCGATCATTCGAACTCTTTCTTATATGAGACTTAATTGCAATAATACATTTTGCATTGGTGAAACGTTGTTCCACTTTTGATACGAATGGTCAACAAGATGTATATTTATCGCATTAAATAGTATGTAAGATACCGGTGCAAAGATTCGGAACTAGGAGAACGGAAGGATGCGGCTACCAATCTTTGCAGGATGATTAAAAGAAACTTTTAGTAGCATTTTACAACCCTTTTCTCTCAAAATGATCTCAGGTATCTTACGAAGCGCCACACCATTGTCGCCATACCATTGTCGATTATTCGAGATAGAATATTTGTTTTCTGTTTTTAGATTGTATATAAATTGGGCTTCGTAAATAATTACACAACAACGTGATACGGTTGTTACTACGAAATTTGTTAATAAACATCTCTTTAGCTTCAAAATAGTCATATTCTACCGGCGATAACGAATATGTACATAATTTGGGACTGGCCTATCTCTAATGCACAAACAGTATGTGGCGCCAATAACCAAATCAATACTGATTCAATGCGTAATAACGACTGGCTTTTGTTAAGGTAATTATGTGATGATCAGGCATTTTAAAAAAGTTATTGTAAAAAGTCCCCTAGCTTTTTAGTTTACGATGCGGTAATTGAGCTACATTTTTTTAAAGACGAGGGGTCTTTTTATGGAGGGTGTTGCTCGTTGACGGAAATATGAAACTGGAGGTGTTAGAACAGGTTAGTTTTTTACATTATTACAGGGTCTAATAAATTCAACGTGGGTGAGCGTTTTTTTGGTGTTTATTTTCATACAAAAAAAATATCAAATTATTAAATATAATTTTTAGGATGTTAAACTATTTAATTACTTACAGATAATTTCAATACTCTTTAGAATATAATTAAATGAAAACTCACCTAGACCATCCAGTCGGGATTTCACGACTTTTCTAGAATTTAATTATAATCAAGATAATAAGAAATTAAGAACTCTGCTACTACTACAATAACATGACAAAATATAAAGTAACAAAATATTGAAAGATCCTTTATCTAGATTGCATTTTTAAATCGTTTTTATAATATGTTTAGTCAGAATTTGTCAGAATCACTTCGTTTGTACGATTTTCATATAAACAAATCATAATAATCAATTATGCTACCAGATTGGCATATGCTGATCGCCAACGTCACAAACCACAAACGACCCACAGTCGAAATGCCAAAATACCACCTGATGTTGTTTTGTACCGCAACGAAAGTTATTAGAACCTGCTTTTTACGGTTACAAAAAGCCACATAACTTAAAAAAAATTACAAGCCCCACTGCATTGCTCGAGGGGAGAGTTTAAAACGTGTAACTAAATAATTTGTTTTTTTCCGCAGTCGCGTGTCGGTTTTTACCGCGGGGCGGGCAAATGTCAAAGAGCTTCCGGCATTGTGTTGTTACCCTCTTTAAGATTTCAACAAGAATGAAAATCAAATTATTATTGCAGCATAATATAGTTACAAAACTTCTCTATGTAAATGTACGATGGTTAGCTTGTTTTCGCTTTCAAATCGAAGTAAATAACACAAGAGAGCTTAGTTTTACATTGCGATAAAGTGTTTGGAATGCCTACGCATAACGAGATCCGAATATTTTGACTTTTTAACTTATGGGAAAATTCATAAGGTCGAGTTAAGTATGTTAGTATTTAAAAAAGTAGACAGTGTAGTTTACTGTGTAATATAAAGCTAACTTGCATTATATTCATAGACACAATTATTAAGAAAACAATGTTTTCGTATTGCAACAAATTAGGGTAAAAGATAGCAGTTACTATCACCTTTTCATCGACCTTATTTCTTTCTAAATGTGATAGATAACCCGTTACCGTACACAAGGTACAAATCGTAGAAATTGAATACAAATTAACATAATTTATCAATTGGTAGATAATTGAATTCTAGACTGTCAGATCATAAGAACGAACTTTTAACAACTGAGATGTACCTTCTTTTAATCTCGACTTAATCACTTCAGTAAAAATTTTAATGGTAAAAACATTAATGGTCGTTAAAGGTAAAAAAAAAAATGTGACTTTATTATTTCACCGGCAATTTTAAGACGCAGTTAGAATTACCGTTAGCAGACTCGCGTGAAAACGGCTAAAGTATTGAAAGCACCTAAAATTAATACCCATTGTCCATTAATCAAGTTAAAAGGATTTTTCTCGCAAAAACTGTCGTCGGTCTCCGTTGACTAACCCTTTTTTATTTAATGTACCGTTCGCTCGGTTATATTTGTAACAAGTCTTTTGTCTATTTTCTAAGCTTTTTACGACAGTCGAAAACGTCGGGTGGCGTTCCTTTGTCGTCTTCCTAAAGCAATATATTTGCATATTCAGGTCGGCAGATTTGCATTCTCTAAATGTCGCACCATAGACGTTTTCTTTTTTTTTATTTTACCGCGTTTGTCACAAAGAGTTAAGTAATAAAATGTAAATCAGCTTTAAAATTTTACTTGTTTTATTGATTTTACATTTTACGACGTTTTATTTCTCGTTTCGAAGATTTTATGGAAATTATGTAGTGAAGCCTAATTACTTTGTTTTATTTTATTAGTATCTACAATGATTTTCGAAAAATCAGTAGAAATAACTTCAATTATAAAAGATACTCGTACGTAAAACGTTTAATTTTGTAATACGTTTGAACCTAAAGAATGAAAGTATCATATTGTAAACATCAGCGAGTTGGTAAGCGGCCAAGCTAGGTCACATGAATTAACCGTCCTTAGAGTAACTTGAAGTGCTTAGACTGTAACAAGCTTTTAAATTCGAAGTTACTGCAAAGAGTCGGACATGACGCCGAGTAAGATCATTGTACTTCTCCGTTTGGCTTTACCACTTTACTGTTCATAATTTATTTATGGATGAAATTAAGATACTATTCGGACCTACACCTATTTTATCAGTGGTAGAGTCCGCAGCAACAACTTCAGCTGCACGAATGTCCCGCTCGACCGGTGAAATACTACGGCCTCACAGAAGACAGGCGTAAAGTTGAAGTTTTCTGCGTTTCGTCGAACGGGTGAAGTGCCAGAGATCTTATTTCAGTCCCATTCCTAATTATATAGTGGGAAGGAAAAATTGGATTTGACGGGGAAGGGAATTGGATAGGAGAAAGAAATTTAATTTTTTCTGTCTATCCCTATCTGAGTCTATTAAAGGTAGGCAACACATCTACAACTCGCAAAAGCTTGTTGCAGATCACTTAGGTGACCGCTTGCTCGTTTGCCACCTTCTTGTATAAAACGAAGCTCCTCTTTACACAATCTGATTAATGTTTGGTATACGTGACAGAAAAGAAGTAGTCACTCGTAATTCCATATATCCATATATTGACAATGTTAATGTTTGTAACCCAAATAAGTTTAATAATTACTTTGAGATATAGGAGCACGTAACTAATATGTTTGGACAATGATAAATAATTTTTTAAACTTATCGTACTACGATGCTCTATAACGAAATTGTAGACATCATGAGAAGTATAGTTAGAAAAAGGATTAAATTTGTTACACATTTTGCCATATTCAATAATAACCGAACAAAGAAATTGCAAAAGTATATGACAAAAAAGTTTTTTGCTTTACCATTAGAATTTCTTTACGGGCTGAATAACTTATAAGAGATGTGTTTTTTTTTACTAAATCGATCACTGGAACAACATTTGAAAGCGGAATGCGCATGTGGCTGTAAAGGGACAGAGCCTGCAGGTAGATACTTACTACAGTTTTTGCATTTCCTCTCCACACTTTTTATAATAAAAACTTTCTTTTAAATAAATAATCCCGACATTGCTTGACAGATCTCAAAATAATTTCTAAGCGGCCAGCATTCGTTTTTACTTTTTTCTCTAAGTTTTTAAACAAAACATATAAAGTTGTCCAAGTCTGTGTATCTGTAGAAATATTTAAATAAATTTATTGTTCATCCAATATGTGTATTTATAAAACTATTTTTTTTAATTTTTAACAAACGCATTTAAAATAACATTTTGAATGCGCTTCTGCAGTTACACCCTCAAGTAACACACAAATACAAATACCCATAAAGATTTTTCTGAACCTTGTTATCATTGCCAATATCTTACATAATTCATCCATACGTCCATCTCAGCCTATGATCGTCCACTGCTGGACATAGGGCTCCTCCATTGATCGCATCCTTGGGAGAAATGTGCCATACTCGCCACGCTTTGCAGGCAGGTTGGTTGGTTGGGACGCTAGTTCTAGTCTGGTGGTCTTTACATTCAGACAGACGACAAACAGGTATGTTCATGCACACAAATGTTTGTATTGGGTGGGAATCGAACCCACACCCTTACACAATTACTTTTCATTGATGTATTTGAAAATGTGTTTACTTATTTTTAATATCACAGCTAAATTATTATATTATATTATTTTTACTACATGGTGTAAGGGTTCTTATGTTATTTATAAGTCTCTAGCTAGTGAGACGTATAAATCAGCGCGGTCTGAAATCTGACAATAAAAGTTATATTTGCATCTGCTTCTTGGTGAAATAAATAAGCGGTAATCACCAAAATCAAAAGATCACAAAAAAAATTCCGCCAAAAAGGTATATTTTTTAATAACCGTTCGTTATACAAATCGCTTAGAGAAATAAGAGAATTAATTTATTTATAAATAAAACACAGAGGTAAGAATAATGTATCAAACATCTAATGTTTACAGATTGGAGGAGGGTGTAATGAAAGGGGATGTGTAGCAATAAATAAGGACGGCCTCATTTGAATTTCCAATCGGTGCATGTATTATTTTGCGGAGGGTGAGAAGGTTCGACTTCGGTAAGAGAAAGTACCTGTAGGTATATTTACGTATCAATCACATTTGTGTAAAAGTAATTTAAGTAAGAATTTTTTTTAATCGACTTCAATAAAAATGTAGGAGGTTCTCAATTCGTTTTTTATGTTTAGTACCTCAGAACTTTATCATTTATGAACCGATTTAATTTTTTTTTCTTGGAGAGGTGACATTCGCAAGTGGGTACTATTTAATTTTAAATGTCATTGAACCTTGGCATTTACCGCAAATTTACGTACCTATTGGTAGATTTGAGAATTAATGTCTCTTTACCGTGGTTTAATGAAGCATTAATAAAATTATATAAATCTGAAGTAGGTTTTGCTTTTGTTAAAAATAATTAAAAGATGTGTATATACATTTATTAGTCCTCCAATACAGTCCTATATTCCTTCAAATGGCGAAATGATTATAAAAATGGGTTCGGTAGTCACCTATTACAAAGTTCATATCTTTCCTTATTACACTTTAAGTTGTTTATTATACATTATCTTTGCAGAGCAAAGGCCTTATTATGACTGTCATAATAATTTAGTTAGGTTTCATATAACATCTGCAAAATCAAAAGTCAAAAATGAAGGTAACAAATTCGATGAGTCGAAAAAAAGGCGCCCATAGAAAAATTCGTGGTCAATCGCTTCGAACAAATCTGTAATCCTTAAAAATGACGACAGTGTTTAGAGATCGGATTGGAGGGTAGATTGCAGTACTGATAATGCTTGATGGCTCAACTGACGATGGCTTAAAAGATTAATTCTAAACATGTGACAAAAAGTTATTTAAAACGATCATTTGTTAAACAACCAGGCGTTTTTTTATAATATATAGATCATATGTTTCTATATCTCTCATATGTTTTTTTTTATCTATATACGAAATATATTTAAAAAGTTGGCAGTGGTAAAAACTAAAGCCAAACCCGGCCAAACTCTACTGTACGGACTACAGTAGAGTCTAGGATATATGGAAGAATAGAACATAGTGTGTCGACCCTACGTAGGGTGGATAACGGCAGGAAGATGATGATGTTTTCTAGTTGAGGTCATGTAAATACCTATTCCGAATAGCATCAAGATAGAAAAGCGAAATAATTTTCCCGATAAGTGATATGAAACGCTTGATTATATAATATCGGTAGAAAATATTCACGAAATAATACGCAGAGTTGTGTTTATGTATTATTTTTACGATTTTGAAGTTTATTGCGAAAATTATGTATTGTATGAAACGTTTTTCGTTCTTTATAATATTCTCTTTAATATTTTTTTTTTGATTTTTTTTATGTAAACTTTAGTAAAGAATAGCGATGCCATAAAAATCTTACGAAACAGTAACTGTGCTTTCTCAATCCGACCTTACGCATTTATATTCGGGACACTGGCAATAGATGTTTTGATAAGCTAAAAACTAAAAATTTATAAATATTTATAATTATTTAAATAATCATAATCAGATTTAAAAAAGCAGCCGTGCGATTTAGTTCGGTCTGCTTCTTCCTAATAAAATTGTTTTTATTTAAAATCATGCAACGTACGATTTTTTTATTTTATTAAAATTTGTACGTGAATAAACAAAAACATTATTATAATGATCAGATAAATGTTATTCGAAAACAACTTTCATCGTTCTGTTAGATGACGTAAAATAATTTTAACTGCAACTGACTTAAAATCTATATAATTTCACTTTATATTTAATATCGATAACGTTTTAGTCTCAATGGTTAAGTCATTATAGAGAAAACTGTTTAAAAAAAATATTCTTTACGTTTATTAGTCACTGTACTGCTATTTATTTGGTATTAAATTGGTTTACATTACAATATAGTACGACTAAGTAACAGATTACGGGTTTTTTTTGTGTATATGACGGCAATTTAAAAACCATTATATGACAACAAGATAAAACACAAATTCTACATATTCCTTGCTAAACTTTATGTCGAAAAGCGGAGGACTTATCAATCGAAAATAAATATACCTCTGCTTAACGCCAAGTAGAGGTATTTATATCTACTTCTGGTTTTCGTTTAATATTGCACTTCATGCTACAGATGCTGCTGCTCATACAGTCAGCTCATACAGTCGCTGATACAGATGGTGACAAGCGAACTTTTTCTATACAACAAGCAACAGTCAATTAAAGAAATCTATAAAATTACCTATAAACTGAACCTCTATGATACTCCGGGTAAAAATACGAATTGAAAGATACCTCACTCTTCAAAATTGGTCAAGCCGTTTAGGCTAGAGGAAGTCACAAAGATATGGACGTACCTATGTATATACGTACACGAAAAAAAATTGGAAGTTATTAAATGATGCAAAAAGTAGACAATACGCTTAGCTATTGATTTACTTTTTTAAAAAAATCAGTCTAACTTAATGTCAGTGTCCATACCTATGTGCGATATGCCAAAGTATGATTTTGTTGAGCGAAAATAAAAAAAAACCTGGAAGCGTTTTGAACACGTGTCGATGGTAAATAATAGCGATGCATTTGACGCGAAGGCAGATTAGGCAAGTGTCGAGTTGTGCGCGCTTCTAGGAAGGCGGCACCGATTTTTATTCTCAATAAAGTCTCCATCCTCCGCTTATTTTTGGGATTAGTGAGAGCTTAAAGCGTTTGCGGCCTATTTCACTTGTGTTTTTCTAGATCGGAGTATTATGAAATCTTTTTAGTGCGCATTGTTTGAAAATACTTGTTTTTTCTTTTATTGAAACATTTTTTTATGTATTTTAACAAGGCGGACCGGTTGGTCCGTTTGAGAAGATGCTTACCATTCACGCCGCAGGCTATGGGTTCGATTCCCACCGAGGACAAACATTTGTGTGAAAGAAAGAAAGAAAGATAATTTATTGCCACAAAATAAAAAAAAAATAACTCACAAACTATTACAAAAAAAAAACGAATTAAGTGTGTCAAATGATAGCCAACTCAGCGAATGCAGAGATGACGCAAACCATCCCTGCAATGGTTTTCAGCTGGCCCCTTTACACTCACGTGAAAGTGTGCACGAACATGTCTGTCTTGAGTTAGGATGTAAAGACCACCGGAGGACGGGCAGCAGCGTCCTTTTCTTTGTACGGTGGACTATACTGCGATCGCCAACTCGCTTGCCAAGCGTGGAGATTATGGCACATTTTCCCCCAATGAAGCGATCAATTGGGGAGGGCTATGTCCAGAAGTGGACTATCATAGACTGAGATGATTTTAATTAACTTAAATAAATGCTATATCGTATATAGATATAACAGAGAGAAGCATTGTGTTAATTTACTCTATAGTGAATCTTTGAGGTAAGGGTTGAACAAATGTTCAAACATTTGTCGTTAGGCGACTTAAATCCCGGTGAAAATTTGGAATTCTCTTCTTAGCTGATAAGGGATATAAACGATTTTCTTCAGTGGTGGCTTTTAAGTAGCGTTGGTAGGCGGCTAAGGATTAAGATGTTGTAGATTGAGTTGAATGGAATTGTCTCGTGTGTGTTTCTTATATACCTTTAAATATTCACTAAGAGCTTAAAAGTTTAAGAAAAACTTTAAAGAACAGTCGCAAAGAACATCTGGTGTAATATACACTTTTATGAAATAACCACTTCAATCATAGTATCACATTCGTATGGCGTCTGAAAAAAAAAACGGAACGGTACGAGTGGTCATCAAACAACAGCTGTCGTCGAGACGAGAAAAAAGGAAATACGGGCGAAAAAACCGAATGTATCGTGGTTTAGAAGCGTGCCGTCCCGCACTGCCTCGTATTGCGTTTTTACTTGTGGAATTTACTTTTTATTCTTACCGAGAAGGATCGCCGGCGATCGTTTATACGTGGCCAGTGGCCATATGCTATTTATTCGAATTAAGAAGCGGAATAACTAACGCGGATTATTTTGTAAAATAAAAAAAATGCAGATATTCTTAAGCAAAGACTAAGTTCTCGGGTAGTTACTGATAGATGTTAATTTTAAATTTCAAACCAGGTAATAAAATACACACATAGTTGTTTTACGATTGACATGTTTTAAGTCTTGCTATACTCAACCAGTTTACCGAGAGATAGTGGATGGGTGGAATGTAGCCAATAATTTTATTTTTAAACATTCATTTGTATAAAAAAAACATTTTTATTCCACTATGCTTTAATACATTTTGTATTCACAAATCTTAAAACACCAGTAGCATAGAAACCCTATTAAAGAAGCTAATTAAAAAGCGTCGCCTGAAATTATGTAAATCCAGGTTATCAAGATTTTACTACTGGTTTGGGAACAAGCAAAATTAAACTGTTTTTTTTTGACCTCAATATCTTATACTACTATAAGTAGTTATAGTCCTATTAAGTACAATATCTTTTTTAGGTTCAAATAATTATTAGACGATCATAAAAAGAAACAATAACAATGGTTCGGTTGAGAGAGTTTTAGGCTTGCGGTATCTTAAAGGCGTTACCATGCTACTTTGATGTTAAAAAAGGGATTCTAAAAAGAGCAATTTATCACTCGATCTTTTTATATTTGATCATTTCAGAATATTGGTGGGTGTGTGCGAAAAATCGCAAATTAGCAGATACATAGAGATCGACCGTTTTTAGTAGTTTTGCCCAACCGCTGGCGCCAATCTCATCAATCACTTTTTGGGTAAAGAAAAAAGCAGTTTGATAAAGGAGAAGGGGACTTTTGGGCCATGCAGTGTTTTCGGTAATTGCAACACTATTCAACAATTAACAAGTTGTAATATGTGTAAAAAAATCTTAGAAACCCTAAAATATAATTCATTTTTGCATTGATAATCTTTATCTATGTACTGTATGTAGTACACTAAAAAAGCTGTAAGTGACACGTTATTAGGTATGCCGACCGAAATTTGGAGCTTCCTCTGTAAATATAATTATGGAAAGAACATTAATAATACAGTAAAATGTTTTACACATAGAGTGCGTAAAATATTTATTTGTATAAATGTATTTATTTGTAGGGCATACGTTAGCTAAAGTTTACAAAATATTATTTTATGTATTAAAATTTCCTTTTTTGCTAATTGTATTCATTTGTTTTATTAAATTTATTAATTTACTTCTATGGTTGAATTTATGGACATATAGGACGAGGTCCTGCACGCTTCCTATAACACGATAGCAACAGTGATAATTAAGCTGCTGTTACAGATGAACGATGACCAACGTCGGTGGGACTTGGCCCTCGAAGGGTAGTTTTTGATAAGGTAAAAAGTAAAACTCACACAAAATTTTATAGAGTTTAAAAGGTAGTATTTTCCCAGCTAAAATAAACTTAATTATAATAATAATTTTCAAGTTCAATTTAAAATTTGTCATGAAAAATTTTTGATGCTTTTTTTTTCTTTTCAATAGAATTAATTAAAATTAATAAAGAAATGCAATTAAGATAATCGTTTATAAAATAAATTTTAAATTTAAAAATTTTATACTGTTTTCATTACGGAGTAACGGAGTTCCGAGACCCTAATAAATTCCTATTTTGAATCCTATGTTTAAATCGAAAGAGTTATTTTACGATCGATAATGGTCTGGGGCTGTATTAGTGTCATTCATAAAAGAAATCCATTGTTTGTTCACTCGCGCGCGGTTAACATTATTGTTATATTTTTACAGTTTTAGTTACATTATAGCCAGATCCACTGTCTGATATTTAAATAAGTTAAACTAGTTATTTAACGAGACGTTAACTGATATACATAAAAACATGTATTTAATTTTAGGTTAACTTTGTTAATAAGGAAATTATAGAGTTCGTTCTGAAGAATTGAAGTTTACTATGACCGAATAATGTTTTCAAAGATAAAAAATACAGTATTTTTAAATAATAAAAACAGAAACAATCGGTTGCCATTTCACTTATAAAACTTGTTGATATTTTAGAAATATAAATTTTAAAGTCTAAAATATTTTTGACGGACAAAATACTGGTGTGTTTGATACAAAAAATTAAGTAAACATGTATATTTTTACACCATACTATTTTATATACCATAGTAGTAGTGTCGCAAAAAATAAACCGACTACATGAATTCAAGCAGTGCAGACGGAAGGTCAGAATTGGAAGTCAAGCTGTCGTAACTATGTAACCTTTACATATTTATATGTATATTTAAGCATGTAGTCTCTTTATGAAAAATACTAATTAAGTAGGAAAATACTATGTGACTTACGATATTACTTTTCTTAATTTTATATAAACGTAGATTATCATAATTTCAAAGCCCAAAATATTGTTTCACAAAAATTTAATAGACCTATTTTTAAGGACCGTAAAGAAGCTGCCTTATTAAATTCATTTAGTAATTTGAAATATAATATAAATACAGTGCAAAAATATTAATATATGTGATATGTATGACTTTAACAGTTTTTGGACTGTATTTTTAAATATGAACAGGATCTATATGAAAGACAGCTCATATGATAGTAAATGATAAGCCTACAATGTGTGCAATGAGGTTTCTGTTAAGGTCAATATTATCCGCACTATTTCCAACCGTTCCATGACATTTTCTTTTGATATGCAACAAGGGCGTCACGTAGAAGGTGGCAAACGACGGCCGGTCACCTAATGTTCACTGTTGCTACCCATTTTGTTTTTATAGAATTAGGTAGGCAAACGAGCAGCGGGTCACCTAACATTAGGTGAACCGCTAATAATAATTAATACTACCGTTGTTGTAATTACAGTAAGTCGCAAAATTTGAAATACGCGAAATTTCAGTTATATTTCGAAATTTTCAAATTATTTTATTTTTATGAGTATAACGCGTAACTTAGATATTCAAATGAATAATAAAGTTGCGTAGATTCATCTTATATAACATATATTTGTTTAAATAGTGGTATGAAAGTCTTGATTTCTGGATAACGATATGTTGAAAAAAACTTATATCAATAGTAAGACGAATTACTGTAATTATCATAACTGGGGCAGGATAGGCACCTGCAACAATCTACATATAATGAGTTGCAGATACGTCTCCTTTTAGTAGACTGAGGGGATAAAAGGGCTTTGGTGCTATGTATAAAATACAGATAAAAATATTATGGTATGTAAAACTTATACTGCCAAATTATAGAATATGTTGCTTTTTGGTTTTCTTAAACGTCATAATTCTATTCAAATATGTATTCGGCAGTCGTAAGCCTCATGAATATTCAGACGTAGTTTTTACCCGTAACGGTGACATAAAATTTGTATTGTTATTGAAAAAAATGGACGTTCTATAACAATTAAGCCTTTGGACAAAAGAATAATTTATATTTAACCGCGTTCAGTTTCGTCTCATACGTTTCGGTATGCGAAAATCTTAAGTTACTTATATATATATAACTACATAATTCTTTTTATTTTCAATTCTAAATTGTATTTTTTCATTTCATCTTAAATCATGACGAAAAAAAAAAGTTTACATCTATGATTTTTGCATGTACGTATATGTATTTATATAGACGTCTTAATTCCCACACCTCCACTCTATTATCTAAATGTTTAGAAACTTTTGCTGTTACAACGATATGTTTTACCGTGAGTTCGAACGAAGCGATTTGATTCTTTGTTTGCATATGCCACCGATCGACTGTGATTTTTTCAGTTTATAATCTCTCTAGGCATATTATAAAACGATAGCTAAGTGGAAAATCAACGAATCATTCGCAATTTGACATTTCTCATCAGTTTATCGAAGACAAATCGCCAAATTGTGAACTGATACTTTTCTTACTTTATTACGAT
>DWLR01004033.1:0-12638 GCA_018246295.1 Papilio alexanor hazarajatica
ACACGAAACTAATCACGGTTTTCTCTAAGTAATACCATAAACTATCACATCTGCCTGCTATTACTATTATAATTTACATTCAACTCAGATTATTTCGGTCAACAAACATATGAAGTACACATGCAAAGTTTATTTTAAAAAAAATTGTAAACCTGGCTGCACCCTTGTGAAAATCCAGGAAAAAAGTAAAAATCGGATAACCTCAAACATTTAAAATTGGTCAAACCATTTAAGATACAGAAGATCACAATGAAACGCCATACGTTCTGTCAGGACGGACAATATCGTGCATTTATTTTACTTATGGTTAAAATCGAAACCATGGCCTGTGACGTAACTGTCAGTACACTAACCTCTGGGTTAAGAGGTCGACGTAAAACGTTTGTGTGATATTTTTGTTTTTCTAACTACGTAAAATATGTTTGACCGAAGTTGTTTACGATTGCTTCCCACATATACTTTGGAATCTTTCAATGTATCAGTAAAATAAAATCTATTATGCTACGTCGCGTTATTACGCCGTAGAATTAACATTCGATACTATACTCGGACGTTATCAAAAACATTACACATATTTAAAAAAAAAATAGCTTCATTTTGATTAATAAGGGTCATGTAGTTGAACTACATGAATTGAACAATTAATACGCAGAATTCATATATAATCACTAGCACTTTTCCCTCTTACTCGCTACTAGAAGAGCTTTTTACTGGTTAAAGTATTTTTAATCGGTTTAGTAGTTTTTAATTAAACCGGGACCAACAAACAATCAAATCTGTTCTCTTTATATTAGTATTAATAGGGGGTGGGGGGCTAAGCGGACTTATAAAATAGAAGTCGCAAACGCGATTTTTTTTAATAATTAGGTATATAATTCTATATAATTTGACTCAAATATAGCGATAAGACGTAATATGCCGGTATGACACTACGTGACCCGTAGAAAGCCAGGGCAGTTCGCTTAGTTCAACATACTAAATAGGAAATAAATTATATAAATAAATGGACGTACTAAATAGGAATTGACATACTAATTAAAATAACTCATAGCAGAGGTAGAAGAAACAAGAGAGGTGTGTCCACTCTGGGTAACGGGTGAAAACCTTTAAATTTTTTGATCTCTTATGCTTTTGAAATCAGAAGCGATAAGGACAATTATGCTTTGTATAAAATGTAGCGGAAGTTTTGTTGGTACAGTTCTAATTCTTTGAATGGGTTTATCTTAATGAGAGCTATGTATAACAATGAATTAAGACGTAAAAGGGACGCGGCTGAATGCTTATCGCGGAGTTCACAGAAATGGTGTCGAAACCTTGTGATTCACGCCGATAGCGATGTAACGTGACTGACAATGTGTTTAATAAAAATTTCCTAGCATAGATCATAGACCTTTAACGAATGCGCAGTTTAAAGTTCAAATAAATTATATAATAACGTGTTAATATGTCTAATGATTTAGTAAAGTTTTATTGTTTTGTCCCGACTAACAGTAAGGTGATATTTTTTCTTGTGTATGTATACAATGTATGTTCGTTACATTTTGACGTCCTGCAGTATAAACCGTTTGTCCACTTTTACATGTCATTGTGAGATGTCATTCGATTCATATACTTTCCTAGAGTGTCATAGGGTATTATAGCCAATCGAGCTTATTGATCTCTGAAATAAACCTAAGTATTTATGCATGCTAATATTTTAAAGAGGAATACTCGAAAAGTTTTAAATCAGAAGCCAATGAATGGACTTAATATATATATTTTTTTTCACAATAGGGAAGCTACAGGTAGGAACTTAAGCTAACAAATGTCGATTTATTTCCTCTTTCTCTGTTTTTTATTAATAAAAGTTGTTAACAACTAAACCTAAAACCATAGCCCCCTTCAAATTCGTTCGGATAGATAGAAGAAAGAATTTTGAAAATCGGTTCAATAGATTTTTCGGAACAAACAAATAATCAAATTCTTTCTCTTTATATACGTATGTAGCGGAAAATTTATAGAGTATAGTACTAGCGGACTCGATTGAATATTTCTCAGAATAACTCGAATACTTATTTTAATTTATTCTTCCGCTTAAGTAAACTGGAAGTGGCTTGAATTTAAGAGATCAGAGAAAAGAATACATAAGATGATAACGCATATAAGAGCCTCTACGGACTGCGCGGATGCAGAACAGATGCGAACGCGAGAGCAAAAAGGAGCTTGTCGCGGTTGACACCGTGAATGACGCACTGCGTATCCGCATCCGCGAGTTTGACAACTGCTGGGACATCCGCAGAGAAGCCGGCGCGCCGCGAGCATCAGCGGCAGTCACACTCGCCTTAGTGTTAGAAAACAGTTTTTACAAACAAAACGATTGTCCAACTATAACCCTAAATAAAGATACAAATATTATGCCACCTAGATACTATGTGAAGAAAGATATACAACTTTGGATTGAGCTATTAATTAAAACTACTACTCGAACACAATAACATGAGACCTCCCATGTAATGCCGCATGCACGACGGCGACGCATCTCGCTGTTCTCTCACACGATTCGTTGCTTGTGGTACAGACAAGGGACATATTCCTTGTCTGTACCGCAAGCAACGAATCGTTTTGTCCGTTTATAAGCCTTAAATTACTTCTCGAAAGTAAAGTTTTGTCCATAATGTACAAAAATGCCGCTGTAACGCCATCAGAATCAACATAGATGAAAATGATGTAAAAACATTTGTGAGCCTTAAAAATTATACCAGAATTTTCATTTTGCTATCGTGGGATTTGTATCCGAACGCAGCGTTCTACTGTAACCACGTTATTAAAAAAAATAATACAGTTTATTAAAATGTAGCAAAAATAATTTAGTATTTAACTATAGAATAGAAAATGCGAAATGTTTAAAGTTGGATTTTTAATTTAAAAGTAACATAGTTTTATATTGCGATGCAGACTGAAATGAAAGTGGAAAGAGGGTTGGCATAAAAGTGTCTGTTATACGGGTCTTTGTGAAAGGATGATGCAACTTGCGAGCGCGCGGCGTAAGGCTAGCGGGCGGGTGTGTCTCACCCCGAACATTCCCACGACGCTACGAACCAATCTATAATTACGCTTAACCTATTTTGTCATACTAATGTTGTTTTATATTTTTGTTATTCTAGATACTACTACTTCGCGGTATCGCTCGAACAGATATCAATATTGCACGTTAATACTGAAAAAAAATATTTGAGTATGCAATTGCAATATTTAAATTTATCCGGTATCCCAGGGCTACTGGATAAGACTGAGTTTTCTATAAGTGAATTAATAATTTAAATCGGTCCAGTATTTTAATAATTACAAATTTGTTCACTTCAGTGCATCATCGCAAACAACCAAAAGCTCTATTCTTTGTGTTATAATATGTATCTAGCATAAAAATTAAATATGAAAAAATACATTTTACTACATTCCATTGCTGATAAATTAGTTTTTTTCTTTATCAGGAATAAAACTCTCGCGTCTTTTATCCTTTTGAGGGGTGAAAGAAACTGCTTTCGTTTTCGACATCCACTTTTCAATGGAGGTTCCAAAAGATTCTGCTACGATAATTTAATAAAATTATTTTAAAGTAACTCAACTTACTGTTTATTATTGCTATCGTAAGATTGTGTTATTGAACTTTATTATTTCTTTTTGATAAGCCTACACTATAGATATACGCAGAGAGAAATTTACAATTCAAGAAAAAATACGATAACATAATATACAGATACACTTTTGTTATTGAATACATTCATGCAGTGTACATTATCATAAAGCGTTTACATTAAGATGGTACGGCGCGTATCGTAACGAGTATGTCTACAACAATAACAAAAACAATTCTCGTATTGATCGATCGCGTAAGGATCATACTCAGTAGTCGTACGCGTTCATTCATGTCGACTCTGATCGAATCTTTTCGATAAACTTTATAGTTGTAGTAACGTCGTAGTTTCAGTTAC
The DNA here is from genome assembly GCA_018246295.1 of Papilio alexanor hazarajatica. NCBI lineage: Eukaryota > Metazoa > Arthropoda > Insecta > Lepidoptera > Papilionidae > Papilio > Papilio alexanor. The sequence goes on from DWLR01004033.1 coordinate 3,972, forward strand.
GTTCGGTATAGATTCACGTGGTGACCGAGGGGAAGGCGGGGACACAAGGTATAGTCAGTGCTACATATAACCGCGCAGAGCCGCCGCGTTGCCACTCGTTACCGCTCCGTCGAACGTCGACGCGAACGCACGCATTACAATTTCTTTTTGCAACTTTAACCTTAGTACTCGCGTACATCTTCGTCAACTAACATGAAACGACAATTAATTATTTTTTTAGCCGCTGTCACACTCGCCGTAGCTATGGTGCCTAAACTAAGGGTGAGTATTTTTTAAGATACTTTAAAAAATTAGAATATCGTGATTACGTAAAATGTATTAAAAACAAAGTTAAGGGTACAAAAATACTTACTAAATAATTTTTATAGCATTGCGAGTTTGTGAATTTTGAAATTATTATTCAGAGTAATTAAAAAATGGAATTGTTTATTTAAAGTAATATATTCAAAATAATTTCCTTCATGCTTACGACAAATATATTGTGAAATATTTTACGATAGTAAATTAATGATTAAAATGTTTAATGATCATAACTATTTTTCATACTTTCAATGCACCTCTATATTTTACTTTAATTAAAAAAAAACAGAAAACCAATGTTGCAATTAAAAGCTCTTAATTAAAAAATTCCCGAAAATTCCTTCTGTGTGCAGGTGATACAAGTCACGTACGTTCATCTTCGAACATGGGTTGACGATTGTCATTGTAGAAGACAAAAAATGTGTGCGATAAAAAGTATGTGTGAAGTTAAAAATTTGTGTATTTTTATCATTCATTAATTAACTTATAAGCTCTCACGTGCTCGAAGTTAGTTTTCGTAACATTTCCAATAATTATTTTCATTTTTCTACTGTTCTATGTTCTTTCTATTTATTCATTACAATTACAAGAGATAAGGTTATGCTTTAATGAGATTTCATTCGTTTTGTATACATATTTAAACCTACTTTTGATCCGGTTAATAAATATTAATTAATTCCATAAGTGATAAGGTACATCTCTAACTCGGAGAATAAAATCTATTCTATTAATTAATAAGCCTCACTTAGGGGACTTATGTAATGTTCATTATTTGTCTACCAGCTCTCTTCTTTTACTAAAAATAATGCGAAATATTGCGTGATTGGCACACCTTCTTAGACTGCGACCACCTTGTGATCTCGAAGCTAAAATAAAGCTCGAAGATAAAAGCTCGATGAAATTAGCTAAAGCACATGAGAGCTTACGATGCTTATGAATGGGGCAAATACAAAAACAGTTTAGTGAAAAAACTAAATTACTAAATTATAATACGTTTTGATAAAATATCTCATGTATTACAAAAGCATAAGCCGAGAATACCACACAATGTTATTACTGTATTCTTGTATTCTTTTATCTTGACAGAGATCGTAAATATGCCAGATAGACCGGCAATTATTTGAAAGCAGGTAGTAGGGTGATTAAGGGTTAATTGGACCTTACGTGGCGAGGGACCACAGCATCCTTGTATTCAGTACACGGTGCGATCCATACTTTCATTTACTGCCATAAAACATCCTATCATTATAATGTTGACTTGCATTTTATTTTTACGTATAAAAACAAAGCACAAAGTATTCTTATATAATGTTTAGACATTTTACTGACTACATAAAAATATTTTAAATGAGTACAGGAGATGATTAACGATTTTGGTGATTTTCATGAATATTTGTTTGATAGCTGGCAAAATTTTATTAATGGATAATATGGTAACTTATATTAATATGGTAAGTTATTAATGGATAATGTACAAAAAGAAATCTGTTCGAAGTATGTATGTTTACAACCTTTAGGAGGTTTGTTTATTTAATTTGAAATAGTTGTTAAAGTGGACTACACTCTACGGTTTTAACTTAATAAAAACTGTGACAAAACTATTTTTTACACTTTTTGATTATTTCACAATACGTCAAGTACAATAGTCAATTTTTTTCTTTTCTTTTCTAACGCAAATAATTTTTGCCCGCCAGTCGGCCAGACTGCCAGCAACATAAAAAATAATTAAGCGAATAAATGTTATTTTTTTATGTGACTTTTAACAAAGCAGAATGTTCTTAATTTGCTTGTATTTTTTATTTTTCTTAACTCAGAATTTCGAAATTCATAATTCAACTTCAAAAATTCGACTTGTTGAAAAGGGGACATTCGAAAGTGAGCATTGAACCTTGGGTTTCGAGGATATACTGAAAATTTAAATATTGGTAGATTTAAGACAAGCCCTGTTTGGGTTTAATGGATTTGTAATGTTTGAAAATTGAAAATATGAAAATTAAATGAGCTAAAGATATTTACAAATAAAATTATATAAATTTAAAGTCGGTTTTGTTAACGTTAAAGAAATTAAGATTGTGCCATTCCCATAATTCCCTGGCAGATTGAACCATTGGTTTCTTCTTTCGAGTTCTTATAGTATCCCAACGTAATGTTTCACAAGAGGGCGTTTTACCAATTATTATTTTTCATTTTAAATGAAATATTTAATAATTGAGTGAATTGCTGAGTTTGAGTACAAAAAGCACTGTTAATTTGTAACTTGTGTTGATCTTGCGAAACTTTAAATCAAGTATTCTGTCCAGATACGTGATACAACACTTTGTAAGAAATAGAAACCTTATTGCTATAAGGTTACTATTTGCGATGATCGTATGCATACGATCCTTTAAATCCCTGTATTCTTCATATGACTCACGTTCGCGGCCCTGACTTTGCGAGATGTTTTTCTCAATGAACAGTGTATTTTAGTGAGAGAAAACATATTGGTCAATGACCCGATATTCGTGGAAGGTGCGTTGCTTCTTGTTTACCGGTAGCTTCCATGTGATAATGTGCGCGATTTCCCAATAGTTGTACATGTCACCGTAAATTTGTAAACGTCGTTAGTTTATAATCTCACTAGCGATATTATAGACAGATGGAGTATTTTGAACTGAACTAACCATTTACATTTTGACATATTATGTCATATTTTTTTGCCTTTCTTTGCTAGATATCTTTTAAATAAAATAATGTATTGCTAAATTTTCATGTCCAACCTACCAAACCTAACCTATAAATAATTCCTCACTATTTGCACAGTATCGTAATAACTATAGGCACTATATCAATCCACGAATTGGCGATTGGAAGGCGACTTTCGAGAAAAACAAATTAAGGTAAATTGTAAATGGTTCTTTTAATTATAGTTCAATGTAATATTCTGTCAATTTAAAATGTCGCTAGTGAGCTTATAAACTAAAGATGTTTACAATTTTAAGGTGACATATTGGTGAGAGTGGGCGGCAACATAAGGCGTGAGGCGAGACCGGACGCCGGACGCAATCAAGGGCGCGCAGTATGTCGTACGACACTCATTATTATCGGATTCCTAGCCGTCGGGGTAGTGGGAAGGGATAAGAACTGTTCCGCATAACCCTAGCATGTTATAGATGGTAATCATAAGCACTAATTGGTTTCCAATAAATTTACTTACGTCCGAAATGTGACTGGGACTTAGTTTGCCTGCATGCCTTTGCTTTTGATTTCAAAAGTCGGCCTCGATTATTTCACGATGCAACCAAGTAGGCCGGTAGACTAACAGTTAGTCATATATTTATTTTGTTAATTGTTATTTAAAAATAATAACATAAATTTTGTTTTTACTTAACAGTAAACAATAAAATAAAAAAATATTTCGCACAACAGACAATTTTGCTGAGTCCCAGTGTGTTCCTTTGGAAATTCTGACACTCCCTCTCGTTACACTCGAGGATAAGATTATGGAAGGCCAAGTGAAGACTTGGCCTTCCATAATCTTGTCTTTTCCCCAAAAGTAACATCTTTTGAAGTTTTCTCCTACCGATGCAAAAAAGACACATCGTTATGACACAATTAATTATTAACATTCTAAATCAGCAATTGTAAAAGCAGCAAGAAAGCATTACAAGACAAGATTTTGCTAACAGAATTTGGGGAGATAAATCGTCTCCCTATTCAACAAGACGTCTATTTAATAAGGTCTTGCTGAGATAGTCTTATAATTTATCGAAACGTTTTTTTAATCACTTAAAACATTTGTGTATAATACATTTCAGCAGTAAATTCAAACGCGATAACTTTGGTGAAAGCGGATGCTTGTTATCCAAATCTAAACCACACAATTTAAAATAGAAATGAAAGCTCCTTTATAGTGCTGCGTAATATTATTTTTAATAATCGTGAACAACGATTAAGTCACATTTTATAGGAGATAACAACTTTGTTGTAAATTATCGAACAAAGTTTTATTATCAGAGTAAAATTGTAATAGTAAAACAATAGCCAGTTGCACAGTACTGACGTAATGACGCTTGAACTCTGGGTATAGATATCGCAGTCTAGCTGTCCTTTGAGATATAACTTATCTTAAATTGCTTACTACAAATGATGTAAAAATCTCGTTCGTACGCTCATTAAGGCTACATTTGTATTGAGTACGAGATAAAACACTTTACAATTACGTATTAATGTACTTACGGATTGTCTCATCCAAAGACCAACGATGTGTAAAACTTTTTACTAAATAACGCTCCTTTTTCTTAGCGTGTTTGGTCTAAAATATAATAGATACGAAATGTATAATAGATACAATTAATCTATTTAATACTGTGGTCTAAGTTAAATTATTCGATTTTCATTGAACATTCATATAAATCCCTCATTGTGAAGAGAGGTTGATAAAAGCCGATTACAAAGTACTTAATATTGGATCGTGGATACTCATTACAATTTCGTTTAAAAACCACTGAATGTATGCTGTGTAACTACGGAATTTGTTGTTTATTCTCGATAATACAATTCTAGATGTCATTAAGTATTATATGTTTTGGATGCATACAAAACATATAATAAAAAAGACGCATAACCATCTCCGCCATCAGACGTTTCACCTGGACTATTTAAAGTTGAATCCAAAAAAATTAATGAAATTATTATTACTTAGAATAATAAACAGTGAGCCGTTGGACCAAGTGAGCGACAAACGCAGTAATGTTAAGCGTCCTAAGGCGATCGAAAACGTCACGTGACAATGCGTTTGCAAAATTTTATGACGATCAATTAAGTCCTTAAGGCGTTGATGTGCAGCAAACAATCTTTCATTTGGATTTTTAAATACTTAGTAGTCAGGTGCCATAACTATTACTAGATAAAGTGTAAATGCTTATAAAAGTCTGTTTGATTTCTAGCGTTTCATTTAGAACATCTAGAAATTTTGCACACACGTTGTACTGAAAGTACTGGAAAGGACCTAACCTCGAAAAAATGATCAGGAACATAAGAAAAGCCGTGTGCACCATCTAGTAATTTAATCTATACTAATATTGTAAAGAGCAAAAGTGCACCGATTTGAACAACTCTTTCGCCTTGTTAAATGCTCTTTTAGCGAGTACCTAAGGCTAAATTTTAATTTTTATTTGTCTATCCACCCTAGCGATGTCAGAGTGGGTTACTAGTTGATTCATAAAGTATGTGATCATACAAATTTGTGTTTTGCTTCCAGCGGGCCGTGAACTTGGATGAGGAGATGATGAAGTCCGCCACGACGACAGCCACGACCTCCGCCACGTCGCACGTCTGCAGGCCCGAGACGCCTTGCGCCTGGTTCATCTACGTCAACAGGCAGAAGATCATCGACACCAACATTATCAACACATAGTAAGTACCATGCACATACAAGGATCCTCCGAACGGAAGAAGGTGAATCTCATGGCTCAAAAATCCTCGGTCATGGTTAAAACAACACCAGATTTTTCTTCCGTGCAACTGCAATCCTAATAGCCCATACGATAACCGAGCTTCGGTAAGAGATATATTAAATAAACTACTTTTTATAATAACTATAATAATATATAATAACTAACTTTTAACTATAGTTAAAAAAATGCCAGAGCATCATCACAGCGGTAACAGCCATGCAGGAATGGCCCGCCTGCAGCGGTGAAATACCAGTCTCAATCTGTTTACTCTTCCTCGCCCCGTCTTTTCCTCCTATCCTTTTTTTTCTTTCTAACAAAAATCCTAGCAAAATATGCATCTCAACTGGTTGTTGTAGATGTCAATTTGTAGCAGTTGTATCTCCAAACGTAATAAGTGTAAATCCGTGACCTCTGATTACTCCCGAAGTGTTGCGGGCGTGATTGCTTTTTGTTACAACAGATGCATCGATTAAACGTTTGTGTATATAGAAAGGTTCATAAAAGCGATATGGTATATGATGACGCAGTGTTCTCGATAGGAATGCGTAAATATTTCTCTTGGCCAATCGGTGTTATCACCTTTGAAGATATAATGAACCCCTGACACCGCGACCTACATAAACTCTAAACTACGTTGATGGGTAATTCATTCATTCATAATTTTTCTCCTTATTTGATTTTATTTTCCTTTTAGTATTAAGAACTAAGTTCTTTAGTGCTGCTTTTGGTTAAAAGTTAACTATGTAATAAACATTTTCACGTAAGGAGAAAGCGTTACGCCCCTTCTATACGACTTTAAATAATAAAAAATACTTTCTTTAAAATATTACAACTCGATTCTTTGCACTATTTATACTGAGAAAGAAAAAATTGAAAATAAAATTAAAATAAACCATAAAATAATGTTAAACAAGGGGATTAATTATCTTTTAACGTATTTTTAACAAAAACAAAACCGATTTCATATTTATTCTATTTTATGGAAAGTCGTTTATAGCCACGCTACGTCTCATTACAAATCCATTAAAACCAAACAGGTCTCGTCTTAGATCTACCAACATGTTAATTTTCGAAACCCAAGGTTTAATGACATTTAAATTCACGCGGAAATGGGATCCACTAAAGAATGCCCTCTTTTCAACAAAAAAAATCTGTTCTTACTTGTGTAAATGATGGTAATGAACATAAAAAAATACAAGCGAATCAAGAACCAATTCTAGAACGATCAGAGACGTTCCTGACGGGACATCCCCGTCCGCACACAGTAGTTGTTTTACTTAATGATCTCAGCGATAAACTTTGACAAATCTGCCATACCTACCTCCGTGTTCCATGTTCACCATGTTCTCAAAAATATCCCCAGAGTCTTTACCTTACGTATTATTTATTTATTTTATTATTTATTTAATTCATATATGTATGTAGATATAATGTAAACACATTATATTATAATAAGATCTAACCATTGAGAGATAACCATTATATACATAATTAGAGAAGATTCTCTTAAGACCCATAAACCTTGATGAGGCTATTATTAAAACTTTCGTGAGACATTTTTTCATAAAGTAATTAAAATAACGGACGGCTTAGCGCACGTGTTTTCGGTGTATGTACCGAATAGTTTCAGACCCGTCGGGGGTCCTTCATTAGGGCGAGTGTGAATGGATTACTGAGCTTGATTCGCGGTCGCGTCACGCCGTACACTACGTGCTTGAGCCCGCAACGGGCGACTCGACAGGGCGGGGGGAGCGGGGGGCACGTTGGTCACTGTGTGCAACAACGGTGATGACAAGCTCGAAGCCGAAGCGTTTATGTCACTCGCGGTGTTAATGTTTTTCATCGGGGCGCAAAATACACTGACAATGTCCACAATGGTATCTTCGGCATTGTCGAAGTTATTCCGCTTCGCGTTCACTAACTTGATGAGGCTTGTGTATTATTGCTTAAACGATGATAAGTCGATTAATTTGTGACAGGATGCACGCCTGTCTCTTCTTTGCCCTCAATCAGCCTTGAAAATCCAATCTCTGAATTTGTTCACTTAACATCGCTTCGCCTGTTGTTAAGTGGCCGCTATTTAGATTAGTCGCAATTGCGATGCCCGCCCTTGTGTTACACTGTGGAGAGTTAAATAAGGAAAAGAGGAAGAGGGAGGCGCGATAAGGGAAGTGTGATTAGGCCTATCTATCCTAATCTAAAATAAATATAATTATAATACTTGAAAATGAAGGACAAATATCGTTGAAACATTAAAGTTGAATATAAATCGGATTTCAGTTGCAGCTGCGCAGCCGGTACGGAATGTCAGTACGATGAGGACGACGAGAATTTAAGTGCCTTCATCCACCGCTGCCGGCCGCCGAGCCATAACGACGACAAAAAAGAGAGCTAGCGCGCAGAGAAGACTTAGACATGGCGACCACTACTACCACACAATAGTAACGTTACAATCACGCCCCAATTTTTGCTGATATAATCCTGTCATAGTAGTGACATGGTGACATAAAAGCGTCGTGGTATAATAGTATTCATCAATCAGCGCTCCGGACAAATTATTACACGATCAGTTGTCAATCAACATTATTACATTGACAAATTATGGCACAATTATATAGCAGAAATTGGGGGTGGTTATGATGAAAAAAAATATCATGTTACCACTTGTATTACCGTGGATAAAGACATTTAATCAGACGTAACCAGACCTCGCGTGTTGTTTATAATTTTTTTTCTTTTTTGGCAGAATGAATTATTTTGTTCATTAGTAAACTACACTGGGGTCTTCAAGCTTTTTTGGCAAACCAGTCACATTGACTTAAGTTAAATGAATTTAAAAAAAATGTCAAGTCATGTATAGTAAGCAATTGTTTGTACATGGTACATACATCCTGGAGTTCGAAGTGATAAATATTGTACCAATATTTTAAAA
>DWLR01004034.1:0-12636 GCA_018246295.1 Papilio alexanor hazarajatica
AATGTTTTGTTTTTAATCTATGATATTTAGTAATTAAATTATTAAGGTAAATATATTTGTTATATAGTTGACAACACCTAACACGGTATGGGATAGCATTGTTATTTTTTAAATTTTATATTTAGTTGCATATAAAATAAAACTAGTTATTGTCTAGCGGCTTCGCTCGCGTTCATTCCTTATTTTCCTCTCTGAACATTTTTGTAATTTGATTTCGCGTATTTCAAATTAAATGAAATGAAAGATAAAAAAATCAATTTATGTAGTGCATACGACAATTATATATATAATAATGGTAAATATATTAAAATGATATTTTCGGTAGCAGAGATTTTTTTTGGGTGGTCCACACAAAATATAATCAGTACTAATAAATACTTGTGGAAGTAGTATTTGGAAGGCGTATTTACAGGTACTCGTACTTGTAAATACGACACGTACTCGTATCTTCCTAGAATGTCCCACCTCTAACAAGCAGACGTCAGCGTCACAACGTTAACAGTCAGTTGTTGATGACGCCTATGACAAGCTAACGTCGCGTTGTCGTTGACGCGGTGTCAAGGGTCAGTTGTCGGTGGCGCTGAGCAACAGCGCGCCGTCGTCGAGCCGCTGCAGGCGGTACGTGGAGTGGTCCGGCATGTGGCGCACCAGCTCGTCCGTGAGACGCACCCGGGCGCCGTTCGGACCCAGCACCAGCACCGTCTCGCAGTCCTGTAATAAAATGTTGCATAAGTTTTTATTTTTATGTACACTATTTATACAAATATGTAATTATACACTGCTAGGGGTGTAAACAGCTATACATTTAATGCTAAAATCGCCTTTCTTTACTTTAATCTTAAATATCTTCTAATTTTGCTCGCAACAAATTTATTTTTGTCTTTCGTTTTTAAATGAGGGTTTTTGCTCCTTCCAGTTTTTTTTACATAACATCTGTGTTCACAAAAAGCCTCTGGATTTACAACGCACCCGAATTCCCGTGGTTACGAATAGTGTACGCACCATGTCCGAGGCGGGCGGCGCGTGCAGCAGCGGGCGCAGCTTGAGCAGCAGCTCGTGCGCGCGGCACGCGTGCAGGTAGAGGGCGCTGTACACGCCGCCGCCCGCCGGGCACACGTACACCGTCAGCCGCGGCTCGATGCGTCTGCGCAACGCATTCTTTAGCATTAAATCACTGTGTAACTAAGCACGAGGACCCGTCCAAGCCTAGCCAAAGTTACTCGCTGAAAGAAGAGCTTTCTAATGGTGAATTAATTTTTATAACTGGTTCAGTAATTTTGAATTAAACAGAAAGAAACAAAATACATTAGTATAGATAAGAAAAATAAACAGTTTCATATTTGACTTGTGTTAAACTTGTAACATTTGACCAAGTTTCATACTCACTTTGCATGCAAAGCATTAAATAGACGTATTCCGTCAGCCAGGCCGCAGATCTGGATTATGTCGTCACGGGATAATCTGCGCACGACAGACAAGACAGTTACAAAAAACTATTTATGTGAAACAAGCTATCCCTAAAATGTATGAATAGTAAATTTTAAATATTACTTTCTTTAACCCTTAAATGCATGATTGTTTTTATTTTAGCGAAAAAATATATTTAAAATAAGAACTTGAAAATTAAAGAAAATACGAAAAACTATAGAAATAAATCACTAAGGTAATTTTCATAACTATTTTTAAGAAATAAACTATTTGAATGAGAAATTATACACCATGCATTGCAGACAAAAATAACAAATAGTACGCATTTATAAATGCGTACTATTTGTTATTTTTGTTTTTCTTCTGTGTGTATATAAGTACCTATTATGAAATAATGAAAAATAAATAAAGATTAGTTTATTTTTGATTATAAACATTTAGTGTTTTTTGGAATCCATTCTAAATGTATGGTATATCGTTGGTAAATTTTCCCCTTTTATTCTTCATTTTATAATGGCATTTTTCACTATTTTATAAGGGTTTCTACAATTTTTGAAACGTTTTAAACATTATCTCTAACATGACAGGACTTAAAACATATATTATAATAAGAAGATAAGATAGATAGACGTTAATAAGAGATTATAATGACATACCGCAGCAGGTCGGCACCCGAGAAGTTGGCGAAGGTGGGCGCGTGCTGCGAGAAACGGTGCCGGGACAGCCACGACTGCGTCTCCGCCGACGACGCGTCCTTCGACAGCCCGCCACTCTGCGCATACACAAACATACTGTGTTATAGATACGATAAAACTTAATGTCTTAAAACAGGCGACGATGTTACAAAACAACTAATAATTAATTTTAAATATCAATAAGCCACACTGACTACTCAAAATCGGTCAACCGTAAAACATTACCTGGGAAATTAGTCAGAAGGAAAATTAGAATCCCTTTTCACCATACCAGCAACATGAATAAAAAGAAAGTACACAAAAGCTAGTGGGTACATTGTAATTTATCGGAAACCAACCAGACCCATAGGAGGGTAATGATTTCCGCGCGCATGTATGTATGTTTATATTTATGTATATCCATTCCATTGTGACCTCCTGTAGCCTAAATGGCTGGACCGATTTTGAGTGTGAAGAGAGTGAGGTGTCATTTAATATGTATTCTTCCCAGGAGTGTTATAGGATACAGCCAGTCTGGCTTTTTTAATTATTAGTTTATTATGCAATACAATTTCTCCAAGACTGGGACATTGCCAGTGGTAATATTGAAACGATGTAATATAAAATGTATTTCAATTATATAACGTGTTTGCCTAAAATATTGCATCTTTTTGGGTCATGTGTTACCAGTACAGTTTCTGGTAGTAATAAAATTGTGTAATTTTAGTGTTGTGTGTAATGTAATGCATTAGCTATGTAATATATTGCAAAATCATTGCAAAAACTAAGTGGTAAAACTAGGCATGGAAATCAACATGACAATGGATACTAAACACATCATAAGAAATGAGAAAACATTGAAAAGGATATAGTCAGTTGGAGTCAAAGGGAATGTTAACACCAACACCAACTATATTCATATCAGTCTAAGATCTGTGATCTTTTTGATAGTGGAGATCTCGCACTCCTTATTGTACATTATTTGACCTTACACATGTAGAATGTTGGACGAGTGCAAGAGGCTCACCTTGTCAGGGTCTTCAGCGGGCTGCGGGAGGTCTGGTAAGATGGCTCCGGGTGAGTGGCATGGCGGAGTGCTCACTTTTACATCCCCACCACTGAACAAATATAATATAAAATAAATAATTTAACATCAATGTGGATATAGTATTCATATCATACTATTGTCATCATCTAGTCAAAAATTAGTTTTAAACCAAATAGCTAATTTTATAAATCTAACAGAATTAGACACAAAATTATCGATAGACCACATTCTGTTTTTGTTATAGAAATAGCACAATTTAAGACTCCCCCAATATAAAACCCACTATATCTCGATCCTTTTTATTTGTGCACAATTCTTAAATATAACTGTAATTTTAGGTCTGATTAATATTCCCATATAAACCTAAGAGTATAAATAATGTAATAAACAAATTGAAGCAAAATTATCCGGGAGAAGCTGCCAATGATTATTTTTACATTACTTCACACGGAACAATCAGTGAAAACAAGTTTATGTCACTAATCAGATACGAGAATAATTGCCATTACATTATAACAGTCCAATTTTAGTCCAGTGTCTGTCTACTACAATGACTATAATATACTTCACTTTTGATTATTATAGAATATTATAATAATATTAGCCACACATTTTAAAGTTGGATTAAAAAAATCATCTCACAATAAAAAAATAGTTATTTTACACTTTGCTATAGCATATCTAAGATGAGGAGAAAATTAAAGACACAATACCCCAAACACCAAAATGGCATTGGAAAACTGCATATTATTAAAAATGAAAGTAATTGATTATAAAAATAACTCACTCTTGACAATACAGTGGTTTCATCTGGTTGGTCGTAGCAAGAATAGCTGTAAGTGAACAAATTTATTTTAATAAAATATTTTATAGCAATATGAAATAAATATATATTAAAAAAAACTTAAGGCAAGATGTACTTAAGTACTTTGCTACCTTTCAAACCCAGTAGCAAAGTACAATCAAGCAAAGTAAATCACTATTTAGCCTTAAGAATTAGATTTAAAAAAAAAATTAAAATCAGTACGATACAGTTAGGGATAAAAGAATTTACTAATACTTTTAAGTGAACCATTTGGTACATTATGTTTCTTAATTATTATTAATTAATTTATAACTATTGAATATACAAGTTTCTGTTTCTTACTAGGTTGTTGCAGTACAGGTTTATTCACCACCATAGGACTTGATACAGACTTAGGGGTGGCACTGAAACAAAAAAGGAAATGTGAATTCTCTATTGGCAAAAAGTAAATTTGTAGTGTAGCTTGTTGATTTCTGAGCACAACAGAATTAAATAAATATTCTTTAGTGCCAACAACAAAGCTTATCACATTGCAGTTGCATTACCAAGCTTTAATATGAAATGAAACCAGCAGGATTTCTGCTTGCGAGTTTATTTTGCAAGCAGAACAGAAAGAATTGCAGTGTCGAACAGATTGAACAGATTTGCATTTTGTAAACACCATCAGGAACAAATGGTAGAAGGCCTGGTACAGATAGCTTGAAGTTTATTTCTTGGCTCGCTCCTAGAACTGCAGTAAATACACTGCAACACTATTATGCAGTCCTGATATTCTTAGTCACAGTATTCATGTATGAACCTAAAAAGGGATGGCACATAAAATTTTTGCTATCTTGGTATGCAACTTAGGTTGTTTTTGGCATAATAAAATCTATTACTATGTTGAATGATTTAAAAGGAACACAAAATTTACTCAATCAATTGCTATTTTCAACATTTGAATGTTTTGAAACAATAGTGAACATCTAGTTTTAATTCTTTACTATGAGATTAGTGTTAAATTTTTGGATTGAGGTACCTCAGTTAAACAATTTAACAACATTGTTTTTTTTATTGAATATTCCTTTTGGTACAGTATTTTGCAGACTGATTAAAGTGATTTGGTGCTGCTCTGATATCAGCTGATTCAGAAATGAAGGCTTATTAAGAAATAAAATGTTTTTGGTTACTAGTAAATGTTTAAAAATACTTTAGTATAAGAAATTAAGTGTGTCAAACACAAGAAGTATAAAAGTGTTATGATCAAATGAAGGGCAATACGCGTTGCTAAAACAAAGTAAAGTAGTAAAATTCGGTAAAATCCGGATATTTACGCTAGTCGTGGGTATCGCGCCGGCCGAACGTGTACGTTGGCAGCTTTCAGCCGGCGCGCCAGCTCCCGGTACGTGTCGGGGTCCGCCTCGATCTCAACTTCGGCTTTTAACAACGAAAACTTCATACGCCAACCTCGGGCTTCGACGCCGTGTACCAGCCGAGCTCTGAGAACAACCCCGCGCCCCAAATGCCGCGCACTCAGTCTCTGCTCGAGAACGAGCATAATACTCGTCAGCTATAGTCCTGTCTGGTCAGGTTGAAGAAGATAAAGGCTCCGGAACCGACACGGTACGCCAAGCCGCCGGCAACCACCATAGCTGGTCCACAGGCCGCCTCAACAACCATTTGTCACGATTACAGAAAGTCCCACAGAGAACTCGCGTCAACAAATGTAAATTCTTTATGTTTTGTTCATTTGTCTAACATTATTTCCAAAAGAAGTGCGGTAATAGATTGGATAAGGTCGACGCAAAATATTTTATGTACAATATTGTGTTTGGTAAAATTATACGTAATGGAACGCCACAGGATAACACCAGTTTAAAAGCGGTTTACGAATTTACTGATTATATCACAAGCAAATTATTTAAAAACGAGCAAAACACAACTGAGCTAAACGCACGACGGAAGGCAAACGACTGGGCTGAATGGCCGCTGATTGGTTGAGTGAGGAGCGTTTGACGATTGGATCTAAACCGGTTAAATTCGGTTCGCATTGGCCGTACCCGGCTCACGTTAGTACCACGGCCAACGTCATGCAGACTAGTGAAGTAAAATAACATTTACAATCGATACTGTATATCTTATTTTCTCAATAAGATTTAAAATGTATATCTTCGTAAATAAGGCCGTTTTTATATTTGTGTAACAAAAAACAATAGAAAATAATATTGTTATGCTACAATATATGCACGGTTATGAACGTCAAATCGGCATAAATATAATTAACAAATCGGATACAAATGCTCTCTATGCAATTTTGGGCAATACGTTAGTCTTAAAAGCTCGAGAATTGGTTTTGTGTCGGGAAACTACTTATTTTAGAGAGAGAACATTGCAACGTAGTAAGGCAGTGCGTCGAATGAAATTTTAAATTTTCAAATAAAATACAGTTTCAATATAATGAAGGGCATCACTATTACTCGAAGCTACAGCATAATAAACCGACCTGACACAACACTATATTAGTAAATCGCAGTTTCTCCTCTCGTCATTAGCGTAATAAATGAATAAACCAATACTAAATCTTAAACAATATTTATGTGACGAATACGTATTATAAAATAACTTATTTATGAAGACACTTTAAGAAGTTTTAGTACGATGCAATGGTATATTTGTTAGGTATGCTTAACTAGATCTCGTTGACACAATTCGTATTGTCAATGGTCAGCTCTCGGATATTCAGTCAGGATGAACAAAATGTTAATTTTTTTTTAATTCTTTTTATATAAAAATAATTTACGAGGCTCCTCATTTTCGTACACATATTGTTATTTAGCTTAATTTTGTAGATGTCACAAGAATTCAAATTATGGGTAAATAATCATCACACAAACAGAACCACTTTGAACGGGTTGAGTCTCCGCCGGCAGCGGTAGAGGCGAATTTAATGCGGCTAAATATAGCGCAACGCAATTATGGAAACTGGGACGAGATACTTTCGTGCGCTTGCCGTATATTTTTGCTACGCTCATGTCGATGCTATTTTTAGTATATATGACAGAAGAGCGCAAAATGTTTATTTTTGTGTACAGTAACATTATTAAAAGGGACAGTCCCTTTAAAGAAAAAGGACTTCCTAATTCCAACCACAACCAATTTTGAGGACATTACACAACATTTACAGTTAAACCACCTTAATTATAATTACATAAAGTCTAAAACTTAACGACTACTGTTATCGTTAACGTTACGTTTTAACGGCAGTTAAATGAACTGAAAAATATTTATAGCCAATTATCAACATAACGTGAACACTTCCGAATTAAACAAAATAACTTGGTACGTAATTGAACCACTTGTCGCCAATTATGCAGGGATTTCCTAGTTAAATCGGGTTTTCCTAACACAAAGAAAACACCCATACGCATCTCTGTATTATACGAGTTTAAACTAGTATTAAATATTTAATTCTATTTATTTTTACATTTCAACGCATATTTATGTGAACTATAGTTTCTTATTTTCCTTGTTGAACAACTATGTCCCTTGAACGAATATTTTTTTATATGTATACAGAGTGCTCATTATTTATCTAATAAAATATTAAAGAGAAAATATCACGACCATTATAATAACTGCATTTACTGAAATCTCGGTCTATACAATATAAATCATCATTACATCACTATAAATCATATTTAACTTACATGGTGATGTAAGTTAAATATTTATTAAGAATCACTGCTGAAGTTTCATAAAGGTTATTACAATCTTGTAAGAACATTATGCATAATAAATAAAAAAAATGTCGTAATTACACTCAGGAGATAGTAGTTATTATCTGCTTCCTATCAAACTTAGGTTTTAATAGTGAATAGTGAGTGAGTTTAATAGGCGGTCAATCAAATCCAAAATCGTGATTGTGGTTTTAAAAACACAGCACAAAAATCGATTTTCATGACAATCTTTCCTAATTCATGTCACATTCATTGTTACGTCACAGTGACAGCAAATCCGCCTATTACTTTGACGTCTTTTTTTTTTTTAAGGTTTTATAGTCTGGTAACGAGAACTTAGACGTTTATAATAGACCAAAAAGACTAGAGTTTAATGCATTCCAGACAATTATGAGTGAAATTACACATGCATGTGCTACACATTTATAAAGTGTCCGCAATGACCCCGTTAGCAGTTACAGCGTGAAACAGTGTGCGCAGTGCCTTTGTTGGTCGGCACTAGCTGCAATTGGTAACGGGGAGTAAATTACCGTGCTAGCGGGGTCAGAGAAAGGTCGTTGAGAATTAGAGGAGAAATATTTTTATTTCAAGTCTCAACCAACGTCTTTCTATTGTTACGTTGCGTGTAGTTGAATTAGATCTAGTAAAATGTAGAGTTCGTTAAAAACATAATCCGAAAAAATACAATGTATTTATTACGCATTCATATTTATTTTAGTATCGATATCGATTTATATCTAGTGTATTAGAGTTAATTGTTTACAACGATCTTGCAGCTTAGGATTTAGAGTACATAGTTATTACACTGTAAGTACAAAGTTATATATATAAAGTGCGAAACCAAAAAATGTATACTTATAGGGATATGTAAAATGTATAGTCAAGAGTATTTGGAAACTTAAGAAAATAATAAATTAAAACTTTAAGCTGACAGAACAAGTCAATCAAGATATGTCTATATATAAATCTGTCTAGATATCATACCTCTATTAAATTATGATGCATTCATTTGATACGGAAAACTATTCACGTGGCATATTTCCAAACGTGATAGATAAGATAGGTGGCTAAGAGTATACGGGCTAGAAAGAGCCTCTTTTCCAATAGCAATAATGTAATACAGGCAATAATATGGTAAATATTATTATCACAGAACTAAGATAAATATTAATCGTATATTTAAAAAAGATAAGTTATTTATATTTACATAGATAAGATGATCACTGGTCGGTTGAGGATAAAAGATAGATTTATATTGGCTACTCTTTCATATCAAAGTCTTAGTTTCAGTACGAAATTGACGGAAAAAGAAACTTGATAAAGAAACAACATACAAATTGATCAAAATAAGACGAAAATAAAAAGCTAGGTATTACAAGTTGGTAAATAGCTTTCGTGTAACCATCCGGGCGACTGATTGTCCGTGGCTCCGATTACCGTTTATTAGCGGGTCACCTTTACCAATTTCTATATTGACGTCATGTGCACAGGACGTCCTGCGATTTTAATAATTACATTGCTAGGATAACAATTTATTACATATATCATAATATCATTAAAAGATGATCTTGATCTAGACATGAAGCGCTGCATTTTGCATGAAAGATAACGTCAAAAAGTAGTAAGATAATAAGCCAATTCCATGATGAATATAGTATAGTATACATTAATCCAACAGTAGTAGATCTACTACCGAGTCTAGTAAACCATTGATAAGCTCCCTTCAGACCGCCTTTTATCACTGTGAGCGTCTATATTTTTTAAAATTGGTATCGAGCTGTCTGTACCCAATGGCTTCTTAAATTTAATTTGCTGTGCAAGAACCTTTCTTTTCAAAACATGGAGACCTCTAAAACAATCTGAGTTGTAATAAGAGAGGTAAACTATATTCCCGACTTCTAAGTTTAACTATTTTAAACGCTTCATAAAAATATAGAAGGCCGTAAATAGCTTAGGGTAATTTACAGCGAAAACATTTGCTCCTAACTAATAATAGACTAATAAAACAGTTAATGACTATTAAACAATATCACATATCGCACTGTCTGGTAATTGCATCATCAATTAAAAACTTCGCGGCTGCAGTATGAAAACCGGTACATGGAGCTTCGACGGAGTGAAACCGGTTCGACGCGGCGATGAATCAGTCTCGATACAATTTAGTCACCTACTGGTTTATTGTTAACTTACTCCCTGCTCTTATAGAGATTGCAGTTTTGCCTTAGTACAGATTTTAAAAAGTTCTCTCTTAGAGGTTGACGGTTCATTAAAGCTTCCTAATTACAAAGTAATGAAAAATCTGCGTTGAACTATTTAATGTTTAATTTTGACATTTATGACATTTGAAGTTATATATCAGTTTTTATCATATAATTGTGCTTTTCAGAGTGCAATGCGCCTGCGTGTGTTGGTTTGACATTGACAATGGTGCTTCTAATCTTTTAACTTTTTAATAATATCTAACCGTAAATGATGTGATTTTACCGGAAATTGTAATTTTTAAGGTGTTTATAAAATAAACACAATATCAATACATTTTATGTATGGCTACATCGAACTCGATAAAAATATACTATCGATATATGAATTTTGACAATGCGCCGCCCTACGGTGATGTAAATCTGTCATTAACTATAAACCCTTAAATTATGTCTCTGGCATGTACAGTTCATTAACAGGTTTAATGACATTTAGTTATGTATTAAGTATGACAGCTAGATTAATTTGTGGTGATTTTGATTCAGTTTACTATTAGAGTTAAAGATTACAAATTAAAAAATCCAAGGAACTAAATTTTATTTGTAAGATGTCAAGGCATTAATAAATTACATTTTGTTAATAATTTATTTATAAATTAACTTATAATGTAAAAAAAATCCTATAATTTATATCATTTATATACAACGTACATGACTCAAAGCAAAAAACAATCTTAGGAGGACATATAAGCCAAAATTTAAATAGGTGAAAAAACACAAATAAACATATTTATATGTTTATTGCAGTTAGTTTTTAAAACTAAATCCTTTTAGCTCAAAGTGGAAGCATTCTAATGTACGGCTATCGTCTATATTTTAGTAGAAAAATTATGTTTTTCAATTATTTCTCCTTGCTTGTAATTATTTCTTTTACTAACTTCACCTTATATATAGACAAAGAGTTTCTTATCAACTATTGGTATTGTCTTTTCCACTTACTCAGATCTTAACAAAATCCTGTTAACTATTAAGTTTTTTTTTTGAGAGAAAATACATTGAAAAAATACTTCTCTAGCAGTTTAATAAATGATGTCTCGCAATCAAGATTTTTTTATAAGGAATAAACTTAGAGCCTGACCACGAACTAACTTGATTTTAAGTGATTGATGTGTTCGATAAATGGAACGCACTAAAACATCTTGAGACTTTAATTTCAATATACGACATCAAATATTTATGTACTAATTTTTATGTATATTGTTATTATCTACTAAGATATTCGATTTTTATTCTTCATTTGATGTTTTCTATATCCTTCCTTCCTAAGTTTTAATGACATCACACTAAAGAAATTCTGTTGTCAGATTTAACTCACTGCATAATGTAAGTGATAAGTACTTACCACAGTTCCGGAGAGTACGGCGGCGAGGTGGTGACCAGCGACGGTGGTGGCATCATGGCGTCGTTCGACAACTGTTGATAGATGCATTTTGTTATCGCTAACGAAGTCACTCACCATTGAATTTGTTTACAGTCAGCAAAAAAAAAATTAAGGGAATCCGAAAGAGGGGAGTTAAACCATAACTTCGAATGTGATCATAGAAATAAAAATACATACAATTAGTGGTGTAGGAAAATCTACCTGATTGCGGTTCAGGAAGTGGGGGAGGGTGGGGTTACCATATTTTAGCGAGGGGGAAGCGTGGTGTTGGTGATATTATTGTTGTAGGGGAATGTGTTACCGTGGTGAGCACGGTGGCGTCGCAGCCGGGCTGGTACTTCTCGTGGTCGGTGCGCGGCCGCCGCAACACCTTCTCCCGGTCCTGCTTGTGCTTCCTGTCCGCACCCTTCAGCTTGAACACCTGGTGAATGGATGGACTTGGGTAAATCACACATTTGTTAACTTTGGCAAGCTCTGTACAGATCGTTTTGAGGACAACCAACGTCCGCATTGATGTTGCTATTGAATAAAACACGAAAATAATAGACGATACAAAGAAACGCCGTTGTTTATTTTAACTGTTACTGATGTTCTTAAGATTCTATCTATCTTCAAAACTAGCAAACTAATGAATTCCCTAGAGATTACAATTCGACTATGTACAAACTCGTTGGTAAGTAAAAAAAAGTTTTCTTATTTTTGAATACTGTACCTTAATTTGGCAGGCGGCGGCGTGGAGGCGAGTGACGTCATCACTGGCGAGGTACGTCTCCACCTGTATGCGGAAGGGCACGCCCTTCTCTCCTCCGTGTTTCTTGGCCGTAAACTCTGTTGAGATGCAGTTCACCTGAAAACGTAATTCTATTATAGAACACAATAATGCTAACTTAAATTAAACGGCATCATCATAATCCCAGCCTATGGCCGTCCACAGATGGTCGTTGGCCTCTCCCAATGAACAGCCCTCCGCTGCCTTCATCCAGTGCACTCCCGCAACCTTGACCAGATCATCGGTCCATCTTGTGGGAAGCCTTCCAACGCTGCGTCGATTTGTACGTAGCCGCCAATCCAGGACTTTTTAATCCCTTCAACCATCCCTTCTGCGAGCAATGTGTCCGCCCCATTGCCACTTAAGATTTGCAATTCTTAGGGCAATGTCGTTTACTTTGGTTTTACTGCGGATTCTAAATTAAACATACTTAAAATAAATTGCAAGGAATAGTGTATCCTATTCCTTGTATGTATATGTATCCGGTCCGATCCCGGCGTGCCTCTCCTCCTCTCCTCTCATACATATATATATATATGGTATATATATATATATAT
>DWLR01004035.1:0-12635 GCA_018246295.1 Papilio alexanor hazarajatica
TAGCGCTCCACTACGATGTCACCTGACCGAATGGCGCGCATTACAAATAAGGAAGTTATGCTGCCCCACCCTGTATTATCACGATACCCATCAGTGATTTACCATTGTTTGCTTTGAGAAGGCATTTATAGCTACATCGGTCTTGAGGCGGCAGAGCACTAAAACCGCCTAGCCTAAGCCTCGTTAAGAGTAACTAAGCTCGAGGGCTCCCTTGGGAGTCCCGGCTCGGGCCGATTGGAAGCCCGCCGAGCTCTTAGACCACTTAGACAGACGCTCCACGGAGTAACTGGACACAGGGTCCCACAAGAGGGGACCTCGCCTTGACTCATTACGCGTTTAGCATTCTAATTAGACGGTGCCCGAGAGGGCCGAGCCTTGGCTCGATCGGATGCTATTATCTTATTTGTAATTAACATTTTTTGTAATAAGATATCTCATTTTCGAACGAAGCGATCTGAATCAGTTTATTGTGTGTATGATATAGGCTAAGAAAATGAGTTGTCAAGTCAGTTTTTACTTCTTTTTTTCATCAAAAATATGACACTTATAAATAGTTTTTAAAACTTTTAAAACTATTTATACAATGACCTTGAATTAATAAATTTCCATTTAATAAATTTGATCTACAGTCCTAAACCTTCTCTAAAATTATGTTTATTTAAAATAATATAAACGCATCTAAACAAAATTGCTTCTAAAAAATCTAAATATACATTTAATTTGACATTTATAATGTTGTATTGTTTCTAAGGTTTCGTTTTTAAATTATTTTTAGTACCTACCTCCTAAATTTGTTTTATTTGACCTCTAGCCATTTGTAAGTTATTAATTAGTTGTCCACACATTAGTTGGCACATTTCCCCGACAATGATGCAATCAATGGGGTAGGCCTATGTCCAGCAGTGGAGGATCATAGGCTGAGATGAGATGAATTAGTTGTTAAGGTAGTAAATGCATAAAGTTTCGTTAAATTGCGAATCTGAATATTACTTATCCTAACGTGTATTTGGAGTATTATTCCTATATTCAAATGATACTTTGATCAACGATTCTAGTTACATTTGTTCATTTTTATAAATATCGATTAAATGTTATACAAATTCACCGTCAATCACACTGGATACTAAATGGGGTAGGGTGAAGTTACAAATAAAATTTGTCCTTTTTACTTGATCTTTCTAAACAATAAAAATCTTTTTGTCCTTAGACTGTGTTGAGTCAAATATCTGTACCGTATCGTAGGGAAAGTGATTTAATATATTTACATATTTAAAATCACTTTATTTACATATTATTCAAATAATATATGGTTACTATAGACATCAAAGGATATATAAATAACAATTTTTATTCGTTTTAATTTTCAACTTTCGTTTGTAACTTTATTAAATTCTTTTATGTAATTTTTAAATGGTTTCTCGCAATGCAATTCTAGCGCAAGGAACATTAGCAATTCCGATACAGTTATATTTGTATTTCTTTGATATTTGTGAATATTTTGTTAATTTTGTTTGTTCATTAAATAAAATAAGGTGCGCTGATTATTATATTTTAAATCAATTGGATATTAATAATATCGATGGATAAGTTCGCAATACAACACGTAAAATACATTTTTTTACTGATCAAATTGCTTCAATAAAAAGATGATCAATTATGAAGGTCTGAATTAAAAAGGTTTTAAGGTACTAACGAGCAGCGTGTCGCGTAAGTGATTACCCGTGGAGCTGCGCATCACCAGGGGAACTGTAGATACGGTTGCCTTTAAGGAAGGAGTATGCTCTCTTCTTGAGAGACCCTAAGTCGTATTGGTTTGGAAATACTGATGAGGGTAGATCATTGCACAAAGTGCGCATATGCGATTGTGGTTGATTGTACGATGACGAAACTCAACTTCAAGAATTGTTTTAATGGAGGCCTACATTCAGGATTGATACTTAAGCTGACGATTATATTAGTAAAATGATGTTTAAATGTTCTTGCTATCAAATTATTGGACCGAAAATGAACAACAAATGTTAGTACGCTGTATTGCAAATTGTCGTCTCGTTGATACCAATGTCGTAAACGAATTCAAGGTACAGTCAACTACGCTGGTTGCTTAAGACGCGGCGTGCGGTGTCCCGAGGCTTTAGTGCGACTTGAGTCCTCGAAGGAAGTGCATGCTTCTCCCTTGATTGATCTAAAAAAAATACGTGCATTATATTATTAATCATTAAATAAATTAATACTTAAGTGTTAGAGTTCTAGAGAGACATTTTAGGTAAGTTCTCTTATTTATTTATTATGTTGGCTGTTTACGTAATTATCGAACTCTAGTTTCAAAGCAACTGGAAGTTAAAGTGACGTTACTCAACACACTATTGCCTAGTTCCTGGCTAACGAGTTTTTCCTTTGCGATTATAGGAATTTACGGTGACAGCCCAATAACTTCGTAATAGTTATGATATCCAAGAGTTAGAAATTTGATTTCTAGCATGATAAATTTCTATTAATCTCTCTGAGCTTACTTTTCATTCTTCAGTTTTAAACCTACCAAAAGCTCATATTTTATGATATGTTTACGGCAGTTGGGACAGATATTTTTTATCGGTAATTAAATAAATTGCAATCGAATTGATAATAAATCTAAATGCAGCAGTAATAATATAATCGTTTTTCAAATTACAATATTAATGATAATAATATAATAACCATTTATTTCAAGCATAACAAACTTATATTTTGTTAGTAGAGAAGCAAAGTTAAAATATAATGTTATTAACAGCAAATATAAGTATAATTAAATTATTTTTTTATTTTAAATATCTGCCCGCACTCACGCCGCCCACATGAACATTTGCACGCAGCCAGTGTCTCATAATACGACTGTCGGGCTTTTCATTGATTTTTCTTAGGATGGTGTTGGTACTCCTACGTACTCCGTAGTACGATGTGGAACCTATTATTACAATACAATAATAAAAAATACGTTTACATTACTTATAGAAAGTGTAGATTCGTAATATTGAATTCTCAAAATTGGTTTAGTGAATTCAAAACAAACATTCCTCATTTTGATTTATGCAAAAATGTAATTTCATAATTTAATCACACTTCAAATCCTTTAACTCCTCTCGATTCTCATCCCATCTCCATAAAAACCTATTAAAATATATAATTGGTTAAGGCTAAAGCTGTATAAAGATTTATTTCAAAGTCAGCCAGTATGTTTACTCTATTTTACGTTGCAGTCTTCATTTTGATACGATCATTAGAAACCAAGACGTTGACGTTTAGAAATAGTAATGACGCTGTATATTTCATTTTAAAAATTTCAGAGTTCTTTTCTTTATTTCAACACACAACCTACTGAGATTGAAACTTGCCTAACAGCGAATGATTTACTCATATACAAGAGTTTAGATTTTAGATCTTGTTTCTGCCTGATCAAAGGAGCTAGGTAAAAAACGTGAAAGTGGTTAATATCTATATATATATAAGATAAAAAATATTGATATATAATATAATTATAATAGACAAATAAAAAAGTTGATCTGTTTTAAAACGTATATATAATAATTCCGTAATATTTGTCTTAATTTTTAAACTAGCCTTTGTCTTAGCGTTAAATTCAATCTTTCAAGGAAAACCATACATCTAGACTAACTAAAGTATTAGTGTTACTGCCTTTTTTCTTCGACGGTCAGTTTTTACATTAATATGTTTAATATATTATCAGTCATCCTTTGAAGATGAATTTCAAAGGATGACTGTTAAAAAAATCTGAAACGAACTAATCTAAAGATAATAAATCACATCCAGTCGCCCAGTCAGTCTCGACAAGTCTCTTAAAATGTAATATATACATCTTTTATTCAAAGCCAAAAATAATTAGAGAAAATTCTCGCACTTTGTTTTTAAAACTATCGTAACTTAACGTCGATGACACGAATGCCAATAAAACCAATTATCGTATAGTGAAATCGTTTAGATCTTGATGCAGATTCCTTTTTGTATGTTAGGATTACACGTGTGTTCTCCAAGTAAGGTCATCTTTTAAATTATTTAATAAAAACAAAACCGACTTTTGACTTTCGACAAATTATTAATTTTGTTTATAAGTCATTAAGTCATTTATAGCCACGGTACGTTTCATTACAAATCCATTAAATCCAAAAAGGTCTTGTCTTAAATCTACCAATATGTCAATTTTTAGTATACCTTCAGAAACTAATTCAGTTTCGGCGAAAAACCACTTCCAAATGTCCCTCTGATCCAATATTTTTTTTAAATCAATTCGTAAATGTCGAAGTTCTAAGGTAACAAGAATTGAGAGCCTCCTCCTTTTTTAGAAGTCGGTTAAACATTTTAATGTATCTTGAGAGGTAAAGCAAAAACGGAACAGCACATTTCTCTTGTTTTACCAATATCCATAAGAAGTAAACATTTGTTTTTAATAACTCGAAACAATGGCTGCCAAAAAGATTGGTGAGCATTTCATTTGTAATACAAAGCAACATTGGTACGTATTATACGTTCAAATATAACTTGAATAAATAGACGGAGTTAAGCTTTAAGGATTTTTTTTTTAATTTCCTAACAGAATTAAACATATTAATATAACTAAAAATAATAATAGACAAAATTGTATATGTCTAAATAACTTTACATTTAATAACCGGTTTCTATCCTTGCTTAATAATCGGCAAATGCAAAATGATATTCGATTTAATTCTTGAGATTAGCTTACGAATACGCCGTGTACCATTCTCTAGTTCAATTCGCCAATAGTTTGTAACAACGAATTATAAAAACAAATGTAGACGTGGATAATCATAAATAAAAAATCCCTCTATGAACTGTTGGAGCTGGCTTGACCGCATCGCAAATTATAATATAATTTCTGCGAGTTAGCAAGTTGTAAATATTATGGTACCTAAAAATGAAAATAAAAAAAATAAATATCAGAAATAACAACGCAATCATCTGTAATCATTCTAGCGCAAGGCTATCAAATATAGCACACTATTCAACTATAGACATACACACTTATGTCTCTAGTTTGTGCCCCATACGTCTACCTTTGTTGTTTAAAAGAATAATGTAGGTAGATATGGTCGTCGTACGTCACGTCATTGTGACCCCAAGGTCAGCCTTCCTATTTGTACAGCCATTAAAATTCGTTGTCAGACGTTTTTTGTCAATGCGACTATATATTTAGCCGTCAAAGTTAACTTTTGTTAACTTTGACGGCTTTTGTTCGTTAGTAAGCTTAAGCTTAAGCAATGTTATGCATGCATGATTTGATCCGGTTGAATCCTCCGTCCGTCCGGTTTGGACGGTTGAATCCTTTTCTTAGTACGGTGGAACATACTGCGATCGCCAACCCGCCTGCCAAGCCTGGCGATTACGGCAAATTTCCCCAAATGATGCCACCGGAATCGATCCACAACTACGAGTACCAACGCGACCTAAAATTCTTCTGCGCTATAATAGATAAGATAATTTGTTCAACAAGTTGGAATACATCTATACGTTGTATAGCTATTTGAAATTTTTTTTAGTTTGAGCTAAGAAGTAAGGATTAAGTAAGGAAAAACGAATAATTATTCAAGTCTTAAAGTGTGTGTAGCGCGTTTGCAACAACATATCTGACTTCGTCTTACTGAGGGCGATGGCCTCGTACATCATTGAATTTGATTACAAAACTTTTTTTAAAAATAACTTGCGAACATTTAATGAACTTCTAACAAATGAAGCGAAGTTTAACAAATCGAATCTTAATAAAGATTTTAACCAGAGTTGTTGATAAATAAAAAAACTAAAACTATAAAGCTTTTAGTAAACTTACAATATTAAAATAGCCTTTAAATGTGTTTCTTTTTTTTACGCTTAAACGCAATAAAATGTCACCGATTGTCGTTTCGTATTTAAATATAAGCCATTATATAAAATTATCACTTTACATTTCTTTTAATTTTAATTTGCATTAGTTCTGTAACTTGACCTGTAACAAAAAAAGTCTTTTTCATCACAATGTCGTTGAAGTCTTTTGTTCTCCGAAATATAACATGAATTATAAAATTGATAATGTTATGCCAGGATCTCAAGAAATGGGCAGTGAAAATTATTTTGATGATATAGATATTTTGAAATTATTTCAGCAACAAGTTAAAAGTTATTTTGTTGATAATGCTGAGATTTTTCTTTCTTCCTCACAAAACTAGTTCGACTAATAATGTGTCTAATTTCAAGTTCTGACATTTGAAAACAAATTCACCATTTCATAAATTAAATTCGGACTGTTCTATTACAAATTTTTATTCAATTTAAGAACTTGATATCTACAAGACCTTATTTGATATCTAAAATGTTATTTTTGATGTGTAAAAATCTAGTTTGAATTTACAAACCAATAATACATGTTTACACATTTTTTTACAAATTTACAGGATGGCGTCAGCGGCGACTTTAGTCCAGCCTTCGGGCGAAATGTGGAAGAAGATCAAAGTGGAACTCAACGAAGATATCAACACGCGCGACCAAGATCTTGCCACTATCAAAGAATGGCTACGTAAACAGCCACATTTGCCGGACGAATGGGGTATACCTACATGTTACCATTTACATTATTTTTTTACTGCGTAAAATTGAATTTAAGTGAAATAGGAGACAATTTCTGTAGAAATTGTAGTCATATTTAGTACTAGTTTAAATAGCGAAATTACTTGACAATATCATCCAATTTATACAATACAATAATAACCACTAATTACGACCAAAAAAACATATTGATACACATGCCACTCCTCTGATGTTGATAAATTAACACAAGACCACCTGCTGCTTTGTCTACTTACCATTTAAATAAATAACTGAACTCTCATAATTTCTTTTTTACCAATCGATGATAAATATAGCATGAGTTTTGAAAATAGACACTTATATACACTCTTTGCAATTCTTTGTAAAAAGTTAAACTGAAAGCAAATTATTACTTTTTGATTTTGCTTTAACATTCAAATAATTTTTATAATATTCATTACATTACCGTCAGTCACCAAAGTCGAAATGAAATCAAATATTTTATTTTATTAGCTAAATAAAATTAAATTTTGTAAAGTTGTAAAAACGAGCATAATTATTAATTTTTCTTAACATTTCTTGGACAACTAAAAATTTTAAATATAAAACTGTATATGTTCAATGACAATTACAGACGATGACAGAATGATGACGTTCTTGCGAGGTTGCAACTTTTCCTTGGAGAAATGCAAGCGTAAGCTGGACATGTATTTCACCATGCGCTCCGCCTGCCCCGAGTTCTTCACCGACAGAGACATCAAGAGACCAGAGCTCTGTAGCCTAATGAATAGACTGTAAGGACTATTGCTTGAAATAAACATTGTGCTGAAAGGGACATAGATTGAAGCGCAAATAGCCTATGGTCATGATTGCCTAATTAATGCACTACTAGTACTTATGTAGATCACGTGTTTGACTCCGCCATCCGACTATCGTTGTTAAATATTAATACATTATTTCGATATACTACCAAAGTGTCACTTAATTTTTTTTATAATTATTCCAGGTACTCAACACCGCTACCTGGCTTGACACCGAATGGCCGTCGCGTTAGCATTGCTAAAGGTATTGTAATATTATATTTAGTTAAATGTGCCTGATTTTTACACTACTATTATTTCTTTCTTTTTCTGCCGAATAGTTGCGGATGCGTTGTCATCATTTATGTAAATGAAGGTTAGGAAAAACCTAGACAAAGCCTTTTCCTAACCTACTGCCTCTAATCTAGTTCTGGAGAAGATTCTGAGACGCAACAAATAGAAATATGTTATACCTTGACTTCACGGATATTGAGGTGACGGAGGCCTAACTTTAGTCCTCTTCCACTGGTCGTATGTTTCGGTCGAGGCGGCCTTTAAATATAATAGCTTTTTCTACTATAAATTACAGTCACAATATCACAGTTGAAATTTCCTGAAATTGACTTTACAATCTAAATGAGACTTTTCTCCTCTCAAAGAAAAACATTAAATTCACAACCAAGCAATAGTTATTTAACAAAAAAAGATTGAATGTACCTCCGGGGAAGAATACGAATCGAATGATACCTTACACTTCTGATCTGCCAACAGCTTACAGGCTAAACAGCTTGGCAGTGGAACGAAAATACATATATACATACGCAAAAAATATAACGCCCCAGTCGGTCGTGCATAAAAGGAGTAAAGACACACGCCAAAAAAAAGTACTTAGTAGATTTCTTCCATTTTTTAAAACTACATTCCTACATTACATTCACTTTCAGGTGTTGACAAGAACCTCGACGCGAACGAGCTCTGCAACCTGTACAAGATCGGGTTGATGATCGGCGACGTCAGACTGAAAGAGGAAATAGAGGGCGTTGCGGGCGACGTCTATGTCCTCGACGCCTCCGTGTTGTCCCCCGCTCACCTCGCTAAACTATCACCTGCACTCATCAAGAAGTTCTTAATATGTGTGCAGGTACCTTCTTTTCATTCTTCAGGGCCTAAAATCTGATATTTTAATTAAAGGTACGCAGGTAGGTATTAGGTAAGACTAAAGGTACACAGTATGAGTTCGTATTGGCCTACTATTGTCAATTTTGTTTAATACAGCTTATCGCTCTTCATGGGATGGCCAGAGTTGTTCCGTGCTGTATATTTCATTTCGGAAAATAATCATACAATGTATTTTATAATTAAATACCAACTATATTGCTAATCCCTTGCGACACGATTGTTTTCGTAGAAGCAGGGGGGCGTGCGTATTTTTATGAATTTCACAGTTAGATATATCTATGTTATCTGTATTATTATTATATATTGTATACAAAAGAGAAACCTTATTAATTCAACTACGAATGCACCTCCCAAACTACTGGATTTAAGTACGTGAAGCTTTAGGCTTTTTTTTTCCATACCTTCTTCCTTCAATAAGCCAGAAGGAAGATAAGAATATGATAGATTTTTCTGCATCTAATACAAAAATTATAAGGACATAAAATATTTTAGATTATATATGATTTATGCATACTTTTGGGATATCACATAAACATATCCAACTTCATTATACTTGTTATATTTCAGGAGGCGTATCCCGTCAAGTTAAAAGAAGTGCACGTCGTGAACGCGTCGCCGATCGTCGACAAGTTTGTTGCCATCATAAAGCCTTTTCTCAAAGAGAAAATTAGAAACAGAGTAAATATATCTTTAATCTATTAAAATCTTTAAAATAAGAAGTGCAAACCAACGGTATGCAGTGCCCAATATGTATTATGAAATTAATGTTTACTTTTTCAGATATTTATACACACGGATCTGAACACGTTGTACGATTATGTGCCGAAGGAGTTGCTCCCGACAGAGTATGGAGGAAACTGCGGACCGATTAAAGAAATTAATGGTAAGTGAAATCGGTTCACTAGTAATATCACCCAGGTGATCAAAGTGTAGTCCACTATCACTTCAATTTTGGTGATTAAAGTGGAATAGTTGTCCGTCAAATTTATTTAGTGGATTCAAAGTGGTACTCAGATGGCCCAGGATTGCCTCTTACTTTCAGTTGTTATTTTATGTTTATTATTTTTAATTTCAAATTTTTACTTCTACTTACGACACCCCCCCCCCCCCACACACCTTAGCACCTATTAGCGTTTTACTGATTTTTATAAGTGGTTTCTATCACTAGTTGTAGCACAATGCTCTCACTTTATATCAAACTGTACATGGAAATATGGGCGACAATATAAGTATGTTTGCTATTCGATTTTGTCATTATAAATAAAATTATACATAAGATTTGGTGAAATAAATTCAGTATGTGTTCAAAGTAATGAAAAAAAATTACATCAAAAATAACTGTTAATTGTATTTATTAATATTTGTTATTTTTATTTACTTTTTTCTTTTGTTTCCAATTGCATACACATGTCTTGTAAATAATATTATAATGGTGTTATACTGATGTTAATAAATAAATCACACTCAGTATTTAGATTCATAACTGTTATATGTATGAATGCATATATTTTTGTTAACATATTAATACTATCAACTATACGAGTAGGTCTTTTGACGGTTTTGATATACAAATTAGGTGTTTTTTTTTTATTTTGCAACGCTAACGAATATAAAAATCCAATAATAAGTAAAAGTCAGTCTATACACCCAGGTGATAAAAAAATTATTAAAATATTTTTATACCATTTTGATCACCTAGGTGACATTATCGAGGTGATCAATATAGGATGAACCGTAAAATAATAATTTGAAAATATCCATTATTTTTTGACTTTTGGTTGAACATGAAAATAGAGAAAATACAGAAAAGTTGAAAAAAAAATTTAAAAAATTGAAATTTAGAAAAGTCAACAGGAAGGTAAATTAAAAGAAAGGAGGAGAAAGTAAAAATAAAAGAAGGAGAATCATTTCATTTCATTCATCAAATGCTACACTTAGTTAACTGTGTTGATTATGGTGAAACAATTAAAAGAAGAACGAAGTTGAATTTGGTGTCGTCATCAAAATACCCGCCTCGCTAACACGTTCAAATATTTCAGATGCATGGGTGAAGAAACTCGAAGATTACACGGAATGGTTTAAGAAGCAAGAATCTATCAAGGCTAATGAATCTCTCAGACCTGGCAAACCGACAAATTACGACGAGTTGTTCGGTATTGACGGATCTTTCCGTCAACTCTCCATCGATTAAGGCGTTCTTTAGAAATAATTCATAGTAAATTAATTTTAATGTTACGTAGCCTCTAGAACTTGCATGCTCATTAGGTTATTGGCATCTTTTAATAAAAAAGTCGTTTTCTTTGAAGACCTTTAGTCATATTAGTCTCTAATTATACTTTTTAAAAATATTTTTTATTTTTATTTTATTTCAATGTAAAATAATTTGATGGCAGTTCAAAAACATGTAAAGAGTAATATGTATTAATGACAGTCTCATGTTGTTGCATTTCAAATTCAGATTTACTCCGTTCTTAGCATTTTCTTAATAAAACATTGTTTTTACTGAAGACAAATTCTTTATAGCGCCTGTGGTCAACAGAACTGCAAATATTCGTTGCGACAAAAATTTTGTATAACACACGAGTTTTTTAAATTTTATAAAAATTATTCATTTATTACTTTTAGTATTACATTTTTTATTTGCACAACAAAATCAACTACTAACAACTAATTCTATTAGTACTAAGAAATATGAGTATCAATAACAGATATACTAAAAAGTAAGCTTTTATGAGTAATAACATACCGGTGCATTTTAGCCACCTCAGCCTATGATCGTCCACTGCTGGAAATAGACCTCCCCCATTGATCCCATTATTGGGGGGAAATGTGCATTTTAGCATATTAATTAGCAAATTAATTAAAAAAAATATTTGTGCTATTCTTTTCCATCAGGCGTAATTATTATCCCAATCTTAAACGTTTCACTTCAAAAAGAAATGAAACTATACTTTATATGAAGAATTAATTGAATAAAATTTTCTGCATTTGGAGTGTTTTAATTTTAATAAACAACTGAATTTTCGTGCTGACATTGTTTATGGTATAACATTGGATTTTAATAACGATGTTGAAAATTTATTTCAACTTTTAGTAATACGAGATAGATTTTTTTTTTGTTACGTTATTAAACTGTGGTAGGACTGCAACAACAATATCTGTTGCACGAATGACCCTCTCGACCGGTGAAATACCACAACCTCGCAGAAGACAGGCGTGAAGTAGAAGTATTCCACATTTCGGCTGAAGAGTGAAATTTTAGTCCTCTTCCCCTTCCCGCCCTTTTCTAACACGGAAGCGATGAGAAGGAAAAGAAGATTTGACGGGGAAAGGGATGGATAGGAGTTCCTTATCTCAATCTTACACTGCAAAAACTTATCTCTGCAACAATTATTGTTCCACTGTCCTTGATCATTTGAAATCAGTTTGAGAATGATATGACACGCTTGTATTATTGTATTACGTGGATCATAACATTAAAGATGACACGTATAAAAATATCTTATCTTAAATATTCTCAGACTGAAGACAGATTACGGTTTTTGGCTCAGTGAGTGATTATTCGAATTAATATCAAATAATATTGACCTAAATAATGTACTGGTCATTATGAGGGTAGGATATATGCTGTTCTAAATCAAGAACTAAACCTTTTTACGTATGAATTCATAAATTCCAATATATTTGCGAAAACCAACACTTATTTTCTTATAACTCTAAGTATCCATATTATTTAACTCCCTCTATCTCCCTCTCCCTATCTTTCTCTTTCTCTTAACTTCGCTTCACGGCTTACATAAAATTATGATATTTCCGATGAAATTATAGTGTTGATAGTCACCTTTTATAGTGATGTTTATTACAATGTTTAAGTCTTTATTTGGTAAAACGTATAGGGTGCATGTACGTTCAAGTTCTTACGATTTCTAAATGAGCAGTCCCAGCCTGACATCCTAGAGGTATGGGCAGATATAATAGATTTCTATTATATTTAATCGTGCTCATACTGATGGGCTTGACTCACTGGCCTTGCGAAGGGACGTCAGTTCTCTTTGCATTTTTACCGCCTCTACCATGGGGAGTGTTCCG
>DWLR01004036.1:0-12634 GCA_018246295.1 Papilio alexanor hazarajatica
CCCTAAAAAAGGAAATAAATATATAAATTTGAAGTCGGTTTTGTTTTTGTTATACAAAACCGAAATCAAATTTATATATACGATTACAGCCTTCATCGATTTTCCTATCATGCTTATCTAGTGACTTCAATAAACATTGTGTAATTTTTTTTAAACATTTTTACTTATGTAAGGTATTGACTGACGCCTTTAGTCTAGTGTTGAATGCATCGATTAAGTTTCAAGTTATTCTCCTGTCAGAAATAAGCAAGTCTTTTTGAAATTAAGTGACTTTACGTACGGCGCTAGTATGGGCAATTTAAATATGAAAAGGCAATATAATACATTATATATACAGTAAGTTGTAAGACCCGCGGTCGCCATGTAGTTTCAGTTCCCTTCTATTGATAATATGGTGCAAATTTGAATTTTTTTTTATTATTTTAAAACAAAAACTAAAATAATTGTTATGAACCGAAAAAGAAGAAACATTAGAAAAATCAAACCTTTGATGGTTATATACTTGTGAAAAGAAAACAAAAACACAAACATATTTGGTTAAAGGGCCCTTCCCTTTAACCTTATATTATACTTATACTTACTATACTATACTATACTTAGCTGATGCTGCTTCCAGTCTGACACTGAAAGCCGCGCCGGTTTTCAGCCTCACCCACTATCCACAATTTTAGTACAGGGAATGAGTTAATTATAGTCAACACTGCATTCACCTATGTATGTGTATTTTAGAGTTATTTCCAAATATTTTACTGTTCGGTGTATTGTAGATTGCGTGTGTATTTAGCGGAAGACTTGGTAAATGCAATTCATCTTAATCGATCGACCACTGTAGATCTTATAAATACGTAGGTTGGATTATATTTTAAAGTCCTCCATAAGTGTCTATATATACTACTAAAATAATGAATGGGTGCTATATTGCCAATTAAAATTACGTGTATTGCCTCGCTTTCGCTTCGCTAACACTGTGGCCAAACCTCGTTACATGTTATACAGAAATTATATGTTGCCATATTATATAACGGCATTGGTAACACTCTCTTGAGAATCACGTTTAGGTTAATGTATTAATACTTCCGCGGTGTGGTCGTTAAACCAACTGAAAGAAGCTATCCAATTGAGTTTAATTTTAAACTTTTTGATAATGACTATAGAGTTATAAAAACAATAATCCTGCATAGTCATATGTCATGAATCTTGTTTCTGAGATATAGTGGCCAGTTTAGTTTAAGACTTCGGCACCATTTTTCGTAAATGGGTGTAGTGGTAGCAATACTGTAAATCGGTGGAAGTTTTACCTATATAACATACCTTTAAGAAGTCGTCATGGGTAAAATGAAACTGTTATTTTATATCCTTATTTCATATACAAACACTATTGCTGTACTAGATTTAAATTATGTTAAGAGACTCGTTTGCCTTTTAATTCTAATAAAAAAAAATAGATATATAATATAGAATTATTAAAAATTTATAATCTTCCCTACAAACCCTTTTTGCGTTGGTTTACTTTTAGTTAATTACAAGTACGGATCGGGAGCGAGTTCGAGGCTCATAAAAAATGTAAATTAAGTATATACTTAAACTTAATTTAAAATATGAAATTAATATAAATTTATTTGACAAAATAAATAATATGTTACGAAAACATAAATTATGTTTTTAAATAACTGATTGCAAAAAAAAATTGGAGACTAAATTTAATAAATGATTTAGAAAATAAATAAAATAGTATTGATTTATAACGAGCCCAAATGAATAACTCCGTAATGGCACAGCCTTTTAAAATTATTTATGTATGATGAAGGTTGACCCAAAATATATAATTCTTGGGACGAGTCGAATATAATCGTTTTTTTTTAATCAGAATCTTCATTTGAAAATCTGAAGGTCATCCATAAATTAATAAATAGACACACTCTTAACTCTTTATTACATTGGGGCATATAGAGATAGCACACACCGAGTACAAAGAATATTTGCCTTTTACAATGAAAAAAATCATCTGGCTGGATCATGAAATAGTCGGCGACTATACAAGACACTTTTTTTTATTTTAAATCTAAAACAGTGTAGATTTGAGAGTACCTAAGAGCCTGTAGAAATCTTGAGAATGTAACATGCTGTGTCAGAAGATGTATGGAAACATTTCTAAATGTGCACAACATCTATCGGCACTCTAGATCTAGTTTTAACATATCTATTATAGGAATCACTATATGCAGTTATTCATATAGAAAACATGCAATATCATTCAATCCTTTAATCATTGCTGCCACATTAACGTAGAGCTTTCATATATTCAATGATTATTTGGTTAGTCGAGTGATGGCCTAAGTACGGCCCGCGGGCCAACTCCGGCGTGCGAAAGTATTTAATCCGGCTCGCCGAGGATCCATCGACATGTATACGGCCCGCTATAATTACTTATTTACTTTAACACATTTTTTTTTATAAATCTGGTCCTCCTCTAGAATTTCTTAAACTTTGTGGCCCCCCATTATAACAGTTTGCCCACCGCTGGGTTAGTCTATAGTCAAACTCGTTTCTTGTTAAATTTAATCCAGGGTTACTATTATCAATCTGATAGATCAAAAGCAAAAGCTACCTAATTTAATAATGTACGTGATGAATGGTAGACTTATTTGAGTTTGCAGAGCGTTTTAAGTAACGAATGGATCGTGACTTGTCGATGACATGACTTGAAGATGATTCAAGCAAGAGTTTTTGTTAGAGTTTATGTAATTGCTTGTTTAAATACTTATTATGTTTTTACTGCAAAGAAGTTTCCTGGTTGGTTAAGAATAGATATGGGCTTAATGTATTCATGAAGAAGATTCACATTTGTATTTTAAATTTAATTAATAAACCTGTTTATAACAGTTTAACAACGTAACTTCCTTAAGCTATTTGTAATGTAAGCAATTTAAAAATCATAGTTCCAAGAACACCAAAAACTGAGCTGTAATAATTCAAATTTGTCGCAACAACTTTATGATTTTATCACTGCATTTTGAACATGAATAATTGGGGTACCGCTTAATCATAAAGTTCACGAGAACATTTTGATATTATTTATGTTATAAAACATTAATTGTCAATAGTCTACTGACATGTCATATTATTCGCAACACATTCGATCGTAGTTCTTAATCCCACATTTAAGATTATCAGGCGTAATTGGATTTTTTTCAATAGAATAATATTTTTTTTTTGAGCGCAGTGGGATAGTAATCTATTCTAACCAATCCCAATATAGATGGCGTTCGTTAGTTCAATTCAATAGCAAGTGAAAGCAACTAGTAGCTTGGCGTTTTACCAAATGCCTCGAGGGCTATACACGAATGCGAAATCATCGTCTATTGTTACCCTTTTATATAGTTATACTCTACAAGTTGACTCTAAGAACCTAACTAAAAAGCTATAAATTTGTATTACAAACATTCCTGATTTAATTTTCAACCGCTAAAAATTAGGTAGTCAGTTTTACCCAAAGAAGAAATGCAACTGTTAATGAATATGTACAGCAATAAATTAACATGTACATGTTATATATTAAAATAAGTGCTTATAGGTATGTTTAGAGAGACGTTATCTAGACTTGTTAACGCCATAAAACTGACTTAATGGATATAATTATCATATAGTTTTCACGCTCGTCGACGCATGAGAGCGAAGTCGGTCTGATTTTACCTACTTTGTTATTAGTAACAGCTATTAACTTTTACGAATTAAAAATTTATCTGTGCATGTAAATTTAATTATAATGTTTAGGATTTTTTTATGAAGGTGGCATTTTTCACTAATTTTAGTTTGTACAACTGTTGTTCGAAAGCGCTGAAGCTACTAAAAATCTAGCTCTCAAACCATTATTTTTTATAAATTTAAATAATAACGAGTTTATACCTTGTTAAAAATGTAACTAGTTGTTGTAACGCTATTTCACCGCAATAAACATGAAGCTCGATAACTTTAGTCAATTAACGAGTAGAGCTTACTTACTGTACATTGAGAAGGTATTTAAATCATTAAATTAATCAGGTCCGTCCGTAAGTTCTAGAAATGCGAAATACCAAGGCCTTACGACCGCAAGGTTGTCTTGTATCAGTGCAGTTATATGGAATGAGCTTTGGACAGTCCCGTGCAAATGTCAATAAAACACTTTGTTATTTGATTCAAAATTGTGGACTTAACGGATTGGTCGATAAATAGTGTAATCTATCACACTATACACACAATAATTTGATAAGAGTCTTATTGATTATTAGAGTATTAATGTCTACAATATTCATTTAATACAATTTAGTTAATAATAAATAATCTTGGTAGCTGTTTAAAAAGTAAATAAATCCATACAATGAACCAGCTACTAAAATATTGCAAGTAGGAACGTCACATCACTGTGTGACGTACCTACTTGCAATATTTTATTATTATTTTTATGTATTATATTATTTATTTTTTAAGTCACGCTATGAAAGATTAGCCAGATTACGCTTTTAGATAAAGGGAACATTTCTTTAATATACGTTTCGCATTTTCGTTCGTAACTGTACAAGTCCGTTAAAACCGCTTCACATTTGCGCGCATCATTAGTCCGAATGTCCCGAACTTGCTTGTGTGAAACTGTTAAGATGTATTTTCGTCGGAAGATGCTTTTGAAATTTTTACCGGAATATAGCGCATAGGCTTTATGAGAATGTTGTTTACCGGTGGAGAGTTTTTATTTTAGTTCTTCAAGTGTGACAAAGTTATTTATGAACTGTATTAATTAAATAAATGATAGAATTACTTACTCGTTATATTAAAATCAGAATTATTTTTTAAACTTCTATTATGTATACTGCGTTAGTTACGTTTTGTTAATGTACGCTTATTTAATCACCAAAATATAAAATAATTAAATAAAATGAAATAACATTTGGTAACCAAAAAAGAAGAAAATTTACTAAAACCGAAGGCAAAAAAAATGAAACAAAAGCATAAACATTTTTGGTTAAAGGGAAGAGGCTGAGATGATCTGTTCCCAGTCTGACACTGGAAGCGAGGCTCCCCTTTCGGACTCCCCTTGCTCACTGTGACATATGTTTAACAATTGAAGTATATCTGTACTTCCTCACCCAGGAGAAACGAAACGATTAAAAGCAAAAACATTAATGTTTCGTTTATATAGATTATTAAACAAGGAAATATTTATTTATTTTATTAATTTATAAACTCTTTATTGCTCACATAACGGGATTACAATCATTGACTAATATTTATATCCAAACGTGGGCAAGGGCGGCCTTATCGCTATGAGCAATTTCTGCCAGGCAACCCAGTAGGATAGGAGAAGTAAAATAAAAATAAATAGCAGCGTAACAAGTCAATAATAAATAAATAAGAGCAAGAATTGTTTATATTTCAAATACATAAATATGCTTACATACATGTGAAATAACGAAAATATTCAAATCAGCGAGTGCCTTTGTTCAGGAGATGGCTGTGCAGCTTAGATTTAAAAATAGCAAGTGACTGACATATTTTATAAGTTGTTAAATAATTTGCTTTCTTTTAATTTTCTATTACTCAATGCGGTACGTTGGAAAAACTGGTATGAACTATCCATTGTCTGGATGTCGCTCATAAATGTATCAAACAGTGCATATATGATTGTACAGGATTGTACTTTAGTTTTTTAACAGACACAAAAAAGGAGCAGGTTCTTAATTCGCTTGTATTTTTTTGTTTTTTACCAGAAATTGGTCATTTATGAATGGATTTTTAATTTAAAAAAAAATAATAATAATTGTTGGAAAGAGGACATTCGCATGTGGGTCCCATTTAACTATGAATGGTATTGAACCTTGGGTTCCAAAGATGTACAGAAAATTGACATATTGGTTAACTTAAGACCTGTTTCTGTTTAATGTTTGTAATGACGTGGCCATAAATGACTTATAAATAAAACCGCGCGGCTTTACATGCATTGGATTCTTATTTTCCTTGCTAAAATTTTCAGTAAGTTACTCGATTTTACGTATATATAATTTCGATAATATAATAGATAACATGTGTCAAAGAATTGTTATTGCCAACATTACTATTGCAATCGATATTGTAAATAAAGCTTCTTTGTATTTATCACTAAAAACGTAGAATTGTACAAATATGACGGTTTCGGTTTTTAATAAAAAAAATTAAAAGATTATTTGTTTAATTGTTTTTATACGCTCATTGTGTTTACAATCATTATTACAATATTTGGTCAGATAGCTATCACAGTACCTACATAATTTTGTAGTAACTTCATTAGGAGTAAAGTAATAAAAACCCTGAGGAATTAATAAAATTATAAATAACGTAATACAATACAAGAATAAAATAATCTTTTTATAATGGTTTATAACCATATCAATATCCGTCTGTCTGATTGTTTAAAAGAAATCCCATTACAAACGGATGCCGTCGTAATAGACCTCTGCAATGGAATTCCGTAGACAGTTGTGATGGAGTTTTAATGATACAGTAATAAAGATTTTATAGAAGAAAATAAGCGACACATCGGCCAGCATTTTCCGAGATTAGAAATTGATGTTGTTTTTGCCCGACTGACAAGAGTCATTTTTTTCGCGGTTGTCTAAGTATGTTTGTATGTAATATATTTATGTATGACCATTCCATTGTTTCGTTCATGTTCCATAGCTACTATTTATTTATTAATCAATTTCGCTAATTTATATTTCTTACATTGTACATGTAAGAAAACTAGATGGCGTTGTAAAATTGTCTTGTCAACTCTTTTCAACTTAGCCGCACCACTGAAACATATCTTGATTTTATTGACAACAAGGAACGGTCATATAAATACACCCCATATTTCCCGGAACAATGCTATTTGTAATAGGCACACCTTAAAAAATTAAAAAGACCATTAATTATAAATTACTTCGATTTAAGCTTTAAAAAATCTTACTTATTACTAATTGAACTAATTTATTCGTTTGATAAATAGTTCATCTTGTCGAGATTTATATTATAACGTTAATTTAAAATCAACGGTCAGAATGGAAAATATGTCGACGTGTAATCGAAGATATCCATAGCATCTCATGTTACAGTAACTGACAGTTACATAGCGTTACCGTTACAAGCCGTTAATTTTGTCTAATCACTTCGTGAAGTTAAAAATTTTGAGCCTTAGCCTTTTGTAATAGCTTAAGCTTACTGAGCATTCATATTTAACGTTAATTGCCATTTCTATGCTATATTGTAATAGCCTAGCTTCAGTTATTAATGTAATTTAATTTAATTAATGATTACACGATATATAAGCATTAATGAGACCTAAGTAATTAAGATTAATCGACAGTATGTAGGAGAAGCAAGAGAGATGTGCCAGGGCTGTGTCAAAAATAAATTCGTAATCTTTTCCTGTTTCTATGAGTTGCTAGCGTCAGGGCTTTTATATTCTAGTTTTAATTATAAATCTTATACTTTGAGAACAGCTTGCTGATGACATGTTTAACAATTTTAAGAGGTCGCCCATATTAGTACAATGGTCATTGGTGGTTTTAAACATTTTTATATATGTATACAATTATTCTCTTTTATTAAATATAACATAAATAGAATATAGATTGATAATAAAACTCCATTTCGCATTGGTGTATACATTGTAAGGATTTATTAAGAAAAAATATCGTAATATGCATTGGTTTCTTAAAAGAAATTTCATACTTAGACATTAGTGTTGGTTTTCCTGCAATTTGACCTGTTGAATGAAGATGAATAAAACATTTTTGACCTTACTTAAACCTTATGAAAGCGTGCTTATAGATGTGAAATAGTTATGGTAGGAGTTCTTACATACTTCAGGCATACTACCAGTTAGAAACCAGATAACCTCGATGAATTGATTGAAGTGGACACGGTTCAAGGAAAAAGATTTTAGTGCCGATCACCTAGTGGTTGTAGTGATCACTTAACAGGTCTCCGCGTAACGATAATTCAAGCTGCCGGGACGAATTAATTAAGAGAAATAACAATTAAAGGAAATCAGGACTTTTCATACACATGACGTTACGTAAAGTGACTACGAATTGACAGTGACATAGAAAAGTGACTTTTGTTTGATGCTTTTTTTTAAATTTAAACAAACAAAATTGATTATTAATACAATTTTATTTATAACCACGGTACAACTCTACATTACCAATCTATTAATCCCAAACAGGGCTTGTCTTAAGTATGGCAATGTGTCAATTTTCGGATATATTTTAGGAACCGAAGGTTCAATGCATTATAAAATTAAATGGAACCCACTTGCGAAGTTCCCCTTTCCGACCTGCCTTGACAACCTTTTTTTGAA
The DNA here is from genome assembly GCA_018246295.1 of Papilio alexanor hazarajatica. Classification (NCBI taxonomy): domain Eukaryota; kingdom Metazoa; phylum Arthropoda; class Insecta; order Lepidoptera; family Papilionidae; genus Papilio; species Papilio alexanor. The sequence continues at coordinate 8,354 of DWLR01004036.1, forward strand.
GTCGGTGAAAAAATCAAAATCCGTTACCCGTTTTGAAAAAAGCCTGGAAAATAATATTCGAAACCAAAGTAAATTTATATTTGGATGTATGGATGTGAATGAAGCTGTGAAAGGATTAAATAACAGCAGTAAGCTATATATAATAATTAATTATGCTGAAAAATTAAAATATTCGTATAATACGTAGTAGTAATATTCGTAGAATACTTGAAGCATAAAAATGCATTTAATAAGCTTAAAACTTAACATACTTGGACGTATAGATTATAGGAGATAGAGACAGATATCCATTTACCGAAGCCAATACCTCACTTATTAGAGACCGCAATGTTTTATCATTTAACAATACGTTATTTTATAATTTAGTTGTGCAACTTGTTGCAGTGAAGGGTATTCTTGCTTAAGCCAACTTGCTTTGCAACTTTTCGAAATGTAAACTGCCTTAGCGACACGTACGTAATGAATTAATACAGACAAGGCATACAGCCTTAAAGAAAAGTATGCGGAACCAAAGTTACTTATCAAAAATTATATGAACACCTTTTATAAACAGTAAGAATTTTATTTACGGATTTTTTCCTTTTACTGTGTAATGTTTTGTGACTTTCAAAATAAACTACATGTGATTTCTATAAACAATGTTGGAATCGACGTAGTATATATGACATTTTATTTTACTTCGATAATATATTATTTTTATGTCTAGTTCTATAATATTTTCTTATCAGCGTGGAAAGTTGAGCCGGTAAAGTTCATCAGAATCTTCTGTAGTGTCGTGTTATAAATTACAAGTTTTCTCTAATTCCTTCTTTGTCAATGCTGTAAATTATATTAATAATTTTAATTCTAGAAAAAGTCCTAAACATCGTACATACGATATTATAATATTTAGCTCTTACTATCTTATTGAAAAAGTTACTTCATAACTCAATACTATGTTTTTTTTTTAATTTTAATTGAAAAATATTAACAAAACGTCAATTTAAAAAACAATTTGTCTGTACCAATTTCCAGAATTCCCTTTTATTATTTGACTAATGGCGCCCCACAATAGCGTCCATCAAGTGTTTATACGTTAGAATTATAGACTCTTACAGAATATACTTTAGGATAGGCAAAGGAGCAGGCGGATTACCTGATATTAAGTAATAGTTGTAGATGTGTTGCCTCTGTAATGGACAGAGGAGAGGGTAAACAGAAAAAAGGGTATTTTCTCATGCTTGCATCTCCTTCACGTCAAATCCGCTTCCCATTTTCATCCCTTCCGAAGGGTGGAAGGCTTTTACTCCACGCCTGTCTCATTTAAATTAGTGGTATTTCACCGGCCGACCTAGCCCATTCGGTAACAGATGTCATTGTTGCGCGCTCTACCACTGTTAAAGCTTTGTTCATCCTATGTCAAATTACTGACTTAGACTTGGTTATTTGGTCGTATTTCGTTTGAAATAGAAGGGCTAATTTATTTACTAATTTCGTCTTTTTCTATTAATACAGAATATTATAAATAAATGAGTTTAAGTCATGCTGTAGTGTAAATAGCGTTGCGTTCAATAATGACCTCGGAACGGCCTTACTTTCTATTCGGTCTGGTCTCAGAGTTCCTGTTCAAAAGAGCCTACTCTATACCAGTATATTATACAATACGCACACTTAATTGATAACTCATATAAATTAGTCGCCAGATAATTGTACTGTCCAATAACTTCATTTTTATTTAACTTCTTAGCGTGTCCATAAGAAAAAATGAAGACAAAAAAAACATTGAAAATATGATTTATTTGTTTCGCTTATAGTTAAGACTATTCCAATATTTTAAAAATATATCTGTTTATTTCCTGTCGTTAGAGCAAAATTGGTGGTGCATTTTATCAGCAGCAGATCTGCAACTACGCACAGATTGGAATACCCATTGAACCCGAGTATAATGTTGGGCTGCTCACATCTTCTGTGCTGTTGAAACAAATCAATATGTAACATTAGCACTTCGAGCGCAGGCTGCAGCAGAATCCTCAACTCCTGGCAGAATCAAACCAATCAATACAATTAAAATTTTATGTATTTCGTGCTATTTTATAATGTCATATTAAATACCTCATATAAGTATATACATATATTCTCAAGGAGGGTTGGCGTCAGGCAGGCGGCCGTAAAATTATAGCCAAAACCAGTTGCAGTGGACTACAGTAGAGTCCAGGATATATGGAAGAGTAGTACATACTGCGCCGACCCTACGCAAGTGGGAAAAGGGCAGGGAGATGATTCTTGTCGTTAGAACTTCACTAAGCTTGTACCACCTTGTACGTGCGTCGACAATACTACAGACATTGCATCTTGCGTTGCTTTATGTTATCTGTAACATATATAACATGTCCGTATTATATTATCATCACAAACAAGTGTTTTTCTCGACATTTAATTGTAGATATAATGATGGTAGAACAATGAATAGAGTGATTAAGAGGCCAGTTAGTAACCCGAGGCGAGAGAAAACAACCTGTCCGAAATTTACAATCGAAAACCTGTTCCGGCACTAAGATTTTCACCCGGCCTCGTTTGCTGAGACCTTTTTACCGAATTCACACTTCACTTTCGATTCTGACGTATCACTAGCGATGCCCTCTTTTTGTACCGGCTATTGAATGAATACTTCAGTACGGTGTGTTATATAATTGACTGTACTTTCGATTTTAGACTTTACACCTTTGTAATAAGGTTATTTTTTTAGATGTGTTTGTATCGAGTCGATATTAACAACGAAAGGATTGATACAATTAGTAGAAGTATCTATCTTAGCGTTTACTATTTGGAAAAATTTCATTTGATTATTTATGAGGTTTTTTTTGGTGATATCTAGAGCATATAGTATATCCAGGTTTATTTACGAGTGTACCTGACAAGATGAAGGCTATGTTGTTAACGGGCTGATCTACGTATATGGCGGTTATTTGGGGGAGGCCTACGTCCAGTAATGGATATATATTAATGATTTTTTTTTGATAATTATATTAATTAATTGTAAAAATTTTAATTTAATTTAATTATGATTAATGTTCAAAACAACTTCAATGATATTTACTGAAAAAAACTTTTACATTTTTTTCAGTTACATTTTTTATAAAGCAATTAGACCTATAAACAAAATTTGTGTACTTCAGAAAAAATCACACGATCTTTTTCTGTTACTTCTAACGTACTTCTAACTAGTTCAACGTAGTTTTTGGAAATCAAATAACATTACGAGTGATGTAAGCATATATTTATAGAATTATAAACTATTCTACGACTATAATTAAATTAAGTTCCGCTTTTAAAATACGCCATTTAAATGTCACCATAGATTAATAGATAATTTGGCCATGAAGTTTCAAGCAGACTTTATATGTAACATATTTATATATGTAGACGTAGATGCAAGAAATATTGGGCGAGTATCAAAAATCATATTAGTCATATATTTTTTTTAAATATTAGATACGTATGGAATACTGAGACTTATATTTCTATTTATACTTAGCTCCTAAGTTATATATAGTATTATTTAAAAAAAAACAAGGTCCTATGTATTATTTTTAATATTGATTGACACCTTCTAATATACTAAAATAGCACATGTATCTAAGCATGATACTATTTTGTATATTGATTGAGTTTAAATACATTACAATTATATAATTTTATTTCGGTAAAGAAATCTTTTTTAAAATCTATTTTATAAATAGAAAAGATTTGAGTGTTTCGAATTAACTCAAAAAGTACTGAACCGTTTTTAATAGATACTTTTACCAGTAGAGCTATTCGCTATATCAGCGTATAACTTAGAATATAAATTCTTATGTCTATCTATCTATCTTTTACGACGAATCAATGTAATTAAAATAGCATTAAGAACATACCTTAGTGGTTTACCGATGCTATGTTACTTGTTTAAACTGCACCCAAATTGGTAAACTTTAAATGAGTGAAGAAAAAAATTAATAAAAAATCTATCCAAACGAAGCTTGGCAGAGTTGAAAGTACAGTGGCGTTTGAATAATGGCTAATCGATCAGAATAGTACAAACGTCACCTCATGTTTTCTCTAAACATAAAACCAGGCCTATCAATGCGTTTGGCCATTATACTTCATCCTGCGAGTACTGTACTATTGACCCGGAATGCTGACAGTCTATAATTCATAGTTTTTTTTTTTTTTTTATTTATTGTTAAAAAAAAACGAACATATATACAATTATAAATGAAAGCATCTTAAAAACCTAGTACAGGTTTGTCTAGACACTTAAGT
>DWLR01004037.1:0-12634 GCA_018246295.1 Papilio alexanor hazarajatica
TTACTCCTTGAAGTTCAGTTGCGCAATGATCGAGTGATTGATTCACGCTCTATTTATATACTGTGGTGAATTGCTCTCGAAGCTTCTACATTGTTCTAGCAATCGATCGAAAAAAGTGGCGGGTTTATTACTTGCCAACCTAATATATTTTTGCATAGAAATTTTTGCAAGAAATATAATAATTGAAACAAACCTACAAAGTAATCGTCCGTTTCATCGTTTACTTACTGTGACCAGTTTTAACTGGAAACCTAATCAATTTCAAATGAATCACACGATGAAACATGATTAACCTTCCGAGTATCACTTACTGGCAGACCGATAGTCAGGTTAATGCATGCCACAGTAATTGAGTTTTCTAAATGCGTATGATAAACACCATTCGATCACATCGTCTGTACATTGAGTGGGAGTATATCACGCACTTGTTTTTAAATCATTAAAAAAATCATGAAATTAAATTGGTAATCTATTTCCTTCATAATCTCGTGATTACATTTACTGTATTTTTCCATGCAACAATACTTGATCACATTTTTGGATCAACTGATTCCCTTTCTGCCACAGCACGTAAGAAATAAATCATAATACATATCACATAAGAGATGTCTACCTCTGAAAATCGAGTACAGTGACGGCGTAGAATGGCTAAGTGCTCTGCTGGATTTCTATTTCATAAGCAAGTCACCGTTATGTCCGTTTTCATCAAATAGTATTTATACGTATGACAAATTGTTTAATTATTAAGATACCTATTGTAACAGGACTTGTATGCAGAGTAGTCACCAACTTTGGATAGTGGCACTATCGGCATACAATGTAGTTATCGTGTAAAAATCGCGTCCGCCAGATGGCGACTGAGCAGAGTCCACGCAACGCGACACGAGCGCCGGCCGGTGTCATTGACATCGCACTGTTGCTTGGCAGAAATAAACAAACCGAAGCTTGATTTTTTTTGTTTCGTGAACTGTGATACGTCTTTAGCTGTTGCTGGCGTAAACAAATTGTACACTTTGAGAAGGTGAAGTGGCTTGCGTTTACAGAAATTAATACTATTTGTGCCATTAAAAAAAAACAATATTTTTGCTCCGATAACGCTTCGGTTTTACGAAATACAGTCGCATTTATGTTTATAATTAAACATCAGGTGGCGTTTTGTTGGTTGAATTCTTGATTTAAATATAAACATAGAAATGGTAAGGACATATTCGCGATTACGTTCTGACTCCAACCGACAATTATCGCGTACACTCAAGTGCACTGTGTAATACATTTTCACGCTCAATTACACAAAATTGAACACTAAAATCCCTCCGTCAATTTATACACTGTGTAAACATAATCTTGTTTACTACGCAACCGTCTGATGTCTGGTCTTGTGCAAACGATGCTGATACTAAAATCTTTACGAATACTAAAACTCTTGTTATGTATGAGCACTTTGTTACTTCATAGGCTTATGTAATAACTTCATTACTATGCATTATTTTTTCCCAGCGGACAGGAGAGTAAAGTTTTTTGTGTGTATATACGTTACATTGTGACCTCCTATAGCCCAAACGGCTTGAACAATTTTGAATAGTAAGATGTCATTCAATTCGTATTATTTCCAGGAGTGCCATTAGGTATATAGTCAGTCGGGCTTATAGACTTTTGAAATTAACTATTGCTTGTTTCATTCCAGACCGTCGAAGAGCTCTACGCACTGGCTGATAAAATCGTAGGCACGAAACGTCTGTAGTAATCAAAGTTTTCGCAGACGAAAGTCATCCATCTTTGTCTACTTTTGTATATTTTATTACAACTGTCAAATGTTTTTTAATACATGATAACATTAACGAAATTGAAATATACAATTATAAAAATCCTGTAATAGATGTAGTAAGTGATATATTCAAATACATTAAATAAGGATTTTTTTGTTTAAATAACTTTTATTTATTTATTCCTGAATTCCTAATGGGTTTTACAAAACTATTTATACCAAAATAATAATGAATTCCACAGGATTTACTTTCGATCGGTATGAGGTTTATAAAAAGTCGTTAACCGCCGGAGACTATATTGGATATATAGATTGGATTTAAAAAGATGTTTTTCTTATTACATTTGTTTCCTAGAATTGAATACGAATTACTCAATAAAACACATTTTTCTATCGTACAATTTTATTGATTAATTTGTTTTAATTATTAGGTTTAACAATTTTTTTTATAAAGAAATTAAATATTTCCCAGACAATTAAATTATATCATTGTGTACATATGCATATCATATAGTAAAATGACGGGCGTTATGGCATCTAATATTTGGTGTATTGACATGTGTATTCATAAAATTAAGTGTTGTGTTAATTAACCAACGTTAGATAACTTGGTAGCACCAGTACAAAATTTAAGTCAGATTTATTAAAATTTTAAGACGCCTTACTCTCTTGACTAGATTTTGATTACTTTACTGAGAATTTGAGCACTAATTTTTAAATTATACCTCTTTGGAGTATGTATTATTTATTCAAATCCTTAAAACTATATACTGTACTAATTTGAACTAAATCACACGTGATGTATCTTTAAAATACTAAGTTGAAAGAATATGACTAACATTAATGATCGATAAGGTTAAATTATTGAACTTACAAATTCATTTATCGTGTTAATCATCGACAAATTACAACTCTGATATTGGGACACACACCACGAGGATTGTAAGCCCAATGATAAGCCACTGAACTATTACCGCTTTATACAAGAAATCATTTTGGTTTTAGTACACTACTTATTATTCATAAAATATCTTTGAGTAACTAATAATTTAGATTCAAGAGATGTCTAATTTTATCTTAACAAACTTAGAGTAGTAATAAACGAAGTAATTTTTTGTCGATTCATTAAAATACCCTCTTCTTAATGTTGTAGAGAGATTTACAAAACGTAGCTTTTACCTACATCACAAGTGGCTCTTGGGTCTACGGCGTAGCTGAGCGTAGATAAGTCCAGCCGGCTTGTCAATAGGTTGGTAAATGTGGTGTCGCGGGTCTCCTTTCGTTACGTTGACGGGGAATTTGGACATGTCTATATTTAAATAGTGCTTGTTTGGCATCGTCATTTTAATCCACGATATCTGTGAATAAAATAAATCGATTTACTTTCAGGTAATTTTATAATATAATTATAATAATCTATTATATATGATACATTAAAAAATTGTACCTCTCACAAGTATTGGTTTAATGTCGCAAAAAATAATTCGATAGAAAGATTAAAAGCACCTTTTAGCGGTCCTACTTATGGACTATAAAACTTAATGTACGTCACAGTGCAGAAAAAAATTACGAAATGAAATAACCGTTAACAAAGTGGCGCTCGACCGCAAAAGCCGGTAGAAGTTAGTGAAAAGTAACGTCGCAGACTACAATACCGTGAACAGAGTACAACAAAATGCAGCAAAAGTATCCAACAAATTTTGTTTTGAATGGGAATTTCTAGACTCGCGTTAAAGCAAGAAAAACCAGGAGGTAGTCATAAAAAAACTCATAACTTAATATTACAATAATTAGCTCACATCGAACTTGGATAGTTTTTTGTCTTCTACACGGAACTATCAATACTTAAAACAGCTAAGACAATTATCGCTTCTAACAAACGGACGTTCAACAAATTGTTTGTTATAGAATAGTAATCCTTATAAAGACTTATCACAGCACGCGGTTGTCCTATATACATTATGTGTCGTTATTTTATTTATAACAATAACATTTCATTGAGATAGCCCCGGCACATGACCACTTGATTAGTAAACAAACTGAGCTAATTAAGGACAAGTAACACCCAAAAATATCACGATGCTTATATCACTGGCTCGTGTTGATAAACATGTTTTTAAACAAGCACACAAGTTGATATTTTTGTAACGCTATTATATGGTCGTGACTTCGTATAAGGTAAGTTCATAAACCCAAAATCGTACTCTCTTCACTTTTATTACGATAAAAGTGGTTTACAAAAGAGGGTTACACTGGTTTTACTAGCGCGCTAAATGCATGCTCAATAATACTTTAAAAGTATTTGTCCAAATTATTTGGTTAAAGATAAAGTTTATCTTTTTTAAAAATTAGAAGCGATAAAACATTTATTTTGATATTAATTCATTCAATACTATAAATCTTGCATGGCAAATACTTATGTAAACATCGCAAATGTAGCTTTTTAAAAAGGTTATCTTCATTTTACTATGATTATGAAGCCCTCTCTGCATATTAGAATGCATCTGCATATTAGGATGCATCTGCATATTATGTTTCATCTGCATATTAGGATGCATCTGCATATTAGGATGCATCTGCATATTATGATGCATCTGCATATTAGGATACTAAGATTAAACATTGAATATTATAAACACTACAAAAAGCTAAAGCTAAAAAAATATGTACAGAAATAACAAAACCACAGAGTACGAACCTCGGAAACTTTTTCTAAGACCATCTTCTCTGCTTGATATAACGTGTGCTGGACTGAAGGGGAATATACACCGGTGTCTGGCGGGCCGGCAAACTTCTCCAAGATGGCGTCCTTCACGGTCAGCCACGCGTTGTCGAAGTCCGCACTTCGCATGCTGTCGTACGTCCATTCTGCCTCTACCACGGTACTAAATAAAACACATATCCCTAAATAAATGACACCCTCTAGGAATTTATAACTTTGCGAATAAAAAGGTAAAATTTAAAAAAAATCTCTATTCTCTTCATCATAAACCAAAGATCGTCTACTGATGGTCACTTTCAAAATGCACATACATCACAGTACTAAGAAATTGATAGACCCATTGATACATATGTACATATTTCTAGTAATTGATAACCATATTAGATTTATGACACTATAACTTAACTGATAAATCTTAAATACCTGATTCATCCTCATCGTCAATTAAGAAATGTCTATTTATGGATTCAGGACTTCTCTTGGATTAAGTCGCAGTACTTATAAAGATAGACCTTTAAATACTTATGCGCTTTTTAGCAATTACCAGTAGCATTATCAGCATACATTTATTTTAGTTATCAAATAAAAATAAAAGTATATAAGTAAAGTATATAAGTAAGTATATAAGTAAATTATTTAAATATACCTGAATATTCGTTCAGCAGCATCCGCAAGGGTTGTGTATTCGTCCTGAACGAAATCCACGAAAGCGGATTGCGTCGTTTTCAACACTCTTAAACCACTCAATCCAGACTTTACTACAACAGCGTCTGTTAAAAAGAAAAGACATTATAAATAACTATTCAACCTAAAAAAAAAAATAGTAATTGTATAAACTTAAGAAAGTTTATCTTGATCCCAACATCTTCACAAAAAATGTTATCACTTAATATGTAGTATGTACTCTACTTTTCTTTTTTTATTATTTTATTTGAAAAATATTTAAAATGATATCGAGGAGTAATCATGATAACCAAGTGGTTTCGCTACAATATATAGGTACACCGCCTCTTTTATTGTTTTATAAAAGACAAGTAATGAATACATTCGTAAGAACTCATACATTTAAAGACATATGCTTACCGTGTCTAACTTGAGATACTTCGCACCACCTCATAGCAGCGGGTGAGAAAATAAAGGCGTGATTGTGTGGCGCGCCCGCCTGCAGCCTCTCCCACGGGTACTCGACAACGCGACACTTCGCCTCGCCGACTTGCTTGTATGTGTACAAGAAATGGTTCACAACTACCGCGCCGAATTCTTCGGGCGTCTTCACACCGTGCTTTTTCGCTAATAAATATACGGTGTTCTTTTGCGAGTCGGTCGCGACCACGTCTTTATTGTCGCCGATGACATAGGGCGACTCGCTGGTCAGCTTCAACTCGGTGGACACGTCGTACTCCCGGATGGCGTGGTATTCGCCATCGCGATACACGTGTAGGAGCTTCACACAGCTTTTGCCGTAGCCGTGGTCGCTGAGCTCGAAGCGGCCTCCAGTGTCGGCGGCGGCCGTGGGCGTAGCCCTGGGGCTGCTGGCACTCGCGACGGACGCAACAGCTTCGCCCCCACTTGTGTTGGAGGGTTTCGCATAGATTCTATAACAAAAACAACATAATTGGTTCATATATTTAAATTTAAAACTACATTTACAAAAGCTTTCCAAATAATAATCTGTACCTGTTGGTGCTAGTCCACGGCATTTTGAACGATTTACTTTATTTTTAGTGTGTGCAAGAAACAGCGACGGCTCATGTAGGCCAGGCCGGAATGACTGCGATAAGGGCCCGCCAGCGCCTCATATATAAGAGTAACCCCTGACCCGTGTTATCGCTGACGAGCACGCGCCCAGTGGGAACTCAATAGTAACATATCTATATTTGATATTTACTGTGACGTACGACTGATAGTGGATCCGTCCAAAAAAGGCTACACTTGTATATAACAACGACTTGGTTTAAGCTTATAAGTATATATACCAAACATACAGAAGAAACAGACGTCTTATCGTATCAGAAAGTCAAAAGGACCACTAACAATATAGCGACAAACAAAAAAGCTAGGTAGTTAGCACTATGCTCTAGCATTCTTACATGAACACCCTTTTTTTTAAATACATGTGTCCCAAAAATTATTCATCCGTCACATATTCGAATAACTGAAGTCGACTAGTGAAGGAATGGTAAAAACGAACAGTCTTTCTATCTGGCTAATACGATCACATATATCATACGATCACATTAAGCCGTAGCGTAAAAGTTAAGACAGTGACAGTGCTGTTTAATGGTGGTAACTCATATGTTCATCTTAGTCATGTGAAAATATTATGCAAGAATGTTGCTCCTGTCAATAAGTGAGTTAAATTTGCAGCCTTATCGTGTCTCCAATAAATTACATACATGTAAATAAGGTGGGCCTACGACTTAGTAGTATAGTATTAGTATTTCAAGGTTTTATTAGCATATTAACTTTCCAAAATGTTATCATCAACAGTTATAATCATTTTCCCATATACATTTTCTATTCCCTTTTTACAAGAATTCTACAGACTATCTTTTATTTCAAAGAATTACATTCCTTTCGTAATTATATAACTACAGATAACCAGAAATATAACTACTGGAAACTTGCTGGAAACAGATAAATCGAATTACATGTATTTTGATAGTTTTTCCTTAAAAAAATATTATAAAAAACGTGCATGAAAAATTAATGTCGTAGAGTCAAATTATTTTTAAAAGAGAAGACGCCATTGTCTAAGAGGAGCAGTAGATAAGGAAAAAGTGAGGAAGAGATGGGAAGGGAGTGCTGCACATCACTCATCGGGCAAAACACAGAAATACGAATACGGTTAATTTACATTACACGTGTATTCTCTAAGGCTGAGGCTTTTCCTCTATAGAGCACGGCCGTTCATCCTACTGGCGCTACCACTGTTGATTTTGGATTAAAATTAGCAGTAAAATAGCATTTATTTTGTATAACCCGAATCTATATTATTATTTTTATATAATAAAGCTTAAGTTAAAGAGTTTGTTTAAACTTGCTCACCTCAGGCACTGCCAATTTGATTTGAAAAAATCATATTACATGCATTTCACGGCCCATTTACCAAGTAAGGTTTTAGACTAACGTCACGCTTCGACCCATAGGAGCTGACAAAGGGCGTTGCGGGTGAAACCGCCGGTCACAGCCAGTCAATATATAATTCCAAAAAAGTACTAAAACACTACTTACGGTTCGTGAAAAACTTGAATAAGTGGATAGATTGAGGTACGTATACAGAGATAAGAATAAACGTGGGAGCTTATTTATTTGTCAAATATAATCGCTTTTATCTTCGACAGAGTCAAGGCCCTGCATTGGCAAATATCGTAAAGCGTATGATATGTCCATAGTCTGAGGCACGCGTCATTTGTTCCACATAATTAACTTCCTTTATCGAGAGTTCAACGTATAATCAAAGAACATAATGTATAGGAGAAATTATAATTGTGTACGTCAATATGACTGTTGACTTCGTTGTTTAAAATTACGTTCGATTTTTAATATAATATGTAAGTACATACGTACATCAATTCTGAATATTATTCACTTTAGTCTTTTGAACCTTATCAGATAAAAACAGATCCAACAGATGTTTCGCTTCGCACTAGACAGACACATTTCAGACGTTAGCGGCCAACCTTCAACAATGAAGAGACACTGAGAGAAGAAGAAGAAACAGCAAGCGGCAATAAGAAAATAAATGGCAAGCGTTATAGATTCATCGCCGAGGATACTAACTTCCAAATGTGAAAAATTGTGAGCCTGTCGTTACAGGAACCGTTTCGAAAAAAAAGAAAGAATAAAATAAAAAAAATTTCGTATGATCGTTCGTATGTAAATCTCTAAGTAGCAATAAAGAATAGGAATAAATCTATAAGTAATAATAAAGGATAGGAATAAATCTATAAGTAGTAATAAAGGATAGGAATAAAAAATATACGTGTCTATAAGTAGAAGTAATAAAATTGAGTCTACACCATTAGACTGCAATTAGTAGGACCGACCTTGTTCACGAACGCCTTGTTGATTAAATTCATAGATTTATCTTAATCATGTGAACTGATAACGCACCTGTAGAACATTTTTTTTACCGTTTAGTATAAACTATTATTATGTATATTATCAGTGGCGAAATAGTGGGAGGTGTGAGACTTGAGCCCCCTTACCCCCCCCCTCCTCACTGCTGAATCCACCAATGTAATGTATATTATAGATATTGGTTGCATGAAGGCTAGATAGATAGCGATTTATTTTATAATAATGAAGTCTTCTTTGGTCTAGAATCTAGATAACATCATCTAGCTTAACAATGTACTGCATATACTGTACTCGAAAACAGAGGCATACTAGCTTATTTGTAACTTGTACACTACTGTAAGAATACGCTGGTTCCTCTAGAAAAGAGTCATGCCTGAAGGCATTTATAATTACAAGACATTCTTCACTTTTGAATGAACTCAAAAGCATGTGAAGCATGTTTCGCAATTATGCAATAAAACACAAATAGAAAGCGTAACGTTACAGCAAGCACAAAGCATAAATTGCAAATATAGTACATACACACTAGAATTTTAGCCACCAGTTGTGAAATCATAGGGCAATTTCACTTTTATTTACTTAAAAAAATCAACATTAAATAATTTTGTTGTGTTAGACACTTATTAAGTTAATAAGGTTTGTAATTAAAACTAAGTCACCTTGACCCTCTAACTTAAATGAGATACATTTATCCATTCCTTAAAAGGCTGTCAACTTTTGACAAAAGGGGCGCGCTAAATAGTACACGGTCAAAGTAATCGACATAAGTTAACTTAAAAATCATAATTACCAAAAAAAACATGTAATGACGAAGATCACCTTTGACATTAGTGTTTAAATCACAAACACAAATAAGATCACAGTTTATCATAATGAAATAAATGGTTCGATACAAAATCACAAGATCGCCATCATCTCATAAACCATCCATTGATAATTTTATTAGATGACATATTAGCACCCAATATAATCAATTTTGTATTTTGAAAAATCTCAGTGAAGAGAAGATATAAAATAAACCCACGTAATCTATTTATGATAATGAAATAAATTTAGACGCACTAAATGAAACATATTAAATACAATATAATCTTTGCAATACTGCATTTCGGTCATAAAATCTGTAATGTTTTGGCATGTGTCACTGTTCAATTAGGAATAAGCATTAACGCGTTAACGCATTTGACATTTATTGAAACGATTTTTAAAAATTGATTTTTTTGTGTGATTAAGCAAACTACGTAGATGAATCACTCGTTCATAAGTCCACTTTAATTAAATTTATTATCAGATGAATTACAGTTAGTTAAATACAGTTAATTGTCACGCTTTAAAAAGGTATGTTACCAAAATTTAAGTTAGGAACTCATGTCACTTCTTTTAACAATTTGTTTATTCTTTACTTACCTATGTTAGACGACGTGAAATGCACGACTTGGAAGTTTATCATTCCAATGTTTCATCGAATATATTTATTTTTATCTTTTTTAATTTTTTTTACACTCTCCGTCGTATTTGCAATTGAGTGGTGCGCATATTTTATGGACGCATCGTAACATTTTATGCCTTTTATTTTTATTTAGGTCGTGCCTAAGCTGTCAGTTGTCGGTATAAGAATTTTAGATTGCAAACTTTATGACCAGTAACTGTGCCACGTTATTAGATCTCATCGAGAACATTGGCTGATTCCCGCGACTACTTTTGCGTAGAAGAAATTCTTCTTAGTGATAACTATGTATATTTATTTTTAAGGTTTTGTCTACGCTTATGCTGTATCAAATCACATAATATCATTATTATGTTCGACTGTACTTGCGTACCACCGACAAATGACAAGAGACATCGCATTAAACATAAGTGGAGGCTCGCGGATTCGCTTTCAAAACCTTGTCTTAAGTTCGTTTCGAAATCTTCAATTATTTCTAATTTTAATCTATCATTTTTTTTTTGTTTCAGTCACATTTTTCGTAAATTTTTTACGTCTCAACTACATAAGCAAGTGTTTGATTTTTAGTATAAAGATGTTACCTTACAAAATGACATAGGATATTTCTCAATCAAAATAATAGTTGTTGATGCTAGCAAAAGGATAACTGTTTTATAAATATTGGGGATTATTTGTGTTAATGAGAAACACTATTTCAGTGTTTCTGTAAGATCGTCCTTTAAAATGGTACAATATACAATGATCCCACTTATTGCGTTTTAAATTTGTATCCTTAATGTTTTTACTCTGACAGATTTGGACGACAGTATAATGTGAAAGCAAATGAAAGCTTAAAAAAAATAATGGTTACTCCTTGTTTATTATTCGATGCAGACGAAGCTGCGGGCAATTGCCAGTGATAATTTATATACAGATGTATTTTAATTAAACAACTGTCAAACTCGTAAATTTAGCAATGAAGGAAATTGCTCATCTTCATCACTACACATTATAAAAAAAGTCCCCCCTCGCGTTATTCTGTCTGTTCGCGATAAATTCATAAACTGCTGAACTGATTATCTGACTCCTTCCTAAAAGGCCGGCAACGCATCTGTGGTTCCTCTGGTGTTACGGATGTTCATGGGCGGCGGTGATCACTCTTTTGGGCGACTCGTTGCTCGTTTGCCCCTTCTTCTATAAAAAAATAATAATCAGGAAGACTGTCAATAATTTATTAAGCTTATCTACAAATTGACTGAAAAATTATAACGTTGATTTTTGAAAATGTCATAGGGCGGTACGTAATATGTCAGAAAAAAACATCTAACAATAAAAATCGATATTGCAAGTTTGTCATCACACCACACAGTCGAGCTTTTCTCCTTAGTATAAGTAAGCAAATGAGAAAACACGAGAGTTGAACGAGCTTTGGTTGCGAAATACGTAATACTTCGGGCGGCGCTGAGGCGGGCAGCTGGGAGAAAGGATTGCCGTTGTCAAACATCGATATCGATATAATAATAAAAATAAAAATGCCATATACAGATAGTTTTCAGAAATAGTTTTCAGGTAAACAGAAAATATCGAAATATACATTAACTGTGTACACGCAAAAATTTGTATAGTGATAATAATAATTATTATAGTTAAAATTTTATTTATAAATCGTTTATTGTAGTCCAACTGCACCTGTAATATTTTTTCATAACTCTTTAATTAGATTGATTTCTTCTTTCAGGCAACAAAACCTGGACACCAACAATTTGGGAGTTAGAGAACACGATATAACTAGGAAATGCGATGAGATGCTGATAGACGAGCCGAATATCATTGGAGAAGTTAAAGCCCAGATACTTCAATGAATCCTTTATGAACGGGCTCTTTTATGGCTACGGGCTTCGCGGACGGACTTCCTAGTACATCGTAGACTTCATGGCAGACGATCGTAGCGTTAAAAAAGCGTCTCTTAGCGATGTCGCCGGAAGAACGCCGTAGAAAAGACATGTTCGAGCTTCAAGCTGCTGACTGGCAGGATAGGAGATAAGCGGCGTGGGTGTTCTGTTGTGTTATAACACAACAGGCCTGAGTAGCCCAGAGTAGGATCTGGCCTATGGACCAAAGCCTACTCTGGGTCGCTACCAGCACCACCGAATGAAGTAAATAAATAAGTCGTTTTTTTTCTATTGTCGTTTTGTTTTATTTATCTATTGATGAATAGTTATTAACACCGTCATCGAACTATTTGTGATTATAAATATGAATATTAACAAATATTTGAACGCAGACGTTGTAGCTTCACTATTGGTGACGCGCTTTGGAATGGGCGCTACTCTGTGCGCAGGCGCGGAGGGCGGGCGGTGGCGGCGGCGTGACGCGACGCGCTCAGCTGACGGCGCGCGCGTGACGCGTCTCCGCCGTCGTCGTCGCTGCGCAGCCACGGCGCACGTTCCAGACGGCTTGCGCTCCGACACACATGCCACGCGATTCCTACTCGTGCTAAATATTCTCTTATACTTCGTGCTGTGTAAAAAGAACTTCACCCATGATGGTCCGCAGGAACGGTCGCTACACCGTCAGTCTTCGCGGCTTTCGAGACTTCGCCTTCGGGAACAAACCACCCGATGACGGTGAGTACTCT
>DWLR01004038.1:0-12631 GCA_018246295.1 Papilio alexanor hazarajatica
ATATATATATATATATATATATATAGCCACGTATGTACGAGTACAGCTTACCGGCCGGCTCCGCACGCACAGTATTACATCGAGTGGGAGCGCGTTTCATTAGTGCAATGGCCGTTGTTTCCGCGCGATAGACTTTTATTTTTATTATTATTATGCGCGCACGCTAATGATTTTATGTAGTTCCATTCAGGTGGATATTATCGCAAAGTACGGGCTTCGGGTGCATCAGTACCGATGGAAATCGTATTTGTATCGTTGAATAGATACTGAAAAATACAATCCCTCAGTACCTCTTCATTTCGTCATAATTTGTCCCACGAGTATCCCGACAAAATGATTTAAATTAACGGTTCCCGCAAATATTCTATCCATCCATGCTGGACATAGATCTTCGACGCGATCAATGGGGGGAAACTGTGCCATAATCACCCCGCTTGGCAGGCAGGTTGGCGATTGCAGTATGTTTCACCGTACTAAGCAAAAGACGCAAATATTATAAAAATAACATTAACAAACCACCGTAAAAATTAACACTTTACGTATTTCATAAAAGTTTATTTTATCCTTCCAATAATATAACTTCACAGACTTAACCTGTTACATTTAAAATTCTTTAACTGATTGAAAGTTTATGTTTAATACTAGTAGATGCGCATCCTCGCCAATTAATAGAAGCGTCGTGTGTAACAAGCCGGCCATTGCATGTCGATAATTTCCTACAATTTCACCGCATAATCACGCTTGATGCCGCTATATTATTCAGCTTACGTATCAACGATATATAATTAAATGATGCGTTGAATTTTATTGATATTTAGTTTTATTAAACATTAGATTTTGCTTGCGATTTCGTCCACTTAGAATAGTTAATGTGGGCATCATTTTTAATATTTTAGGGTACTTATTTCCCTAGTAATACACATATAAACTGCTTCGGTTTACTGCATAACTTATTTAAATACATCTAATAAACTTTGTTTTTATTTGATGATACCGAACTCCCATACAAACCTTCGTCCCTTATTTCAACCTCTTCTTGCCTTTTTTACAACAAAAGGTAACGTATAACCCTTCCCAGAGGCTACTAGGGGTTAGGCGTGAAAGAGTGATTTTTTTCGACTTGCAAGCGAACTTTCATCCCCTATTTCATTTCATCCCTACACAGGTTGAAATTATAAAACGTTAGACCTAATATTTACAATTTTTTTTACTAAGTGCCTAAATACAAAATTTCATGGTTTTATTTTAAATAATGATAAATTTCCATACATACTTTCATCCCTTACTCCAAGCCTTTTTTTGATAAAATGTAGTCTATGACCTTTTCCAAGGTCTAGTCTATTTTTTATCGAATTTTTACAAAATCGGTTCCGGGTAAGATGTGAAAGCGTGAGTTTATTTAAACTTTCATATAAACTTCCATCCCCTATTTCAACAACACAAACTTTCAAAAACACTTGAACAAATGTTTATTTATTTCTTATCAAGTGCCTAAAAGCAAAGTTTCATGGTTTTATTTTCAATAATAAAGAATTTCCATACAAACTTTCAACCCTTATTTCAACGCCTTCAACTATTTTTTCGAAATATAATGTAACATATATCCTTTCCCAAGGTTAAATCTATCGTTGTACCAAATTTCATATAAATCGGTTTAGCGGTTTAGACGGAAAAGCGAAGCTACTTTCGCATTTATAATATTGTAGGGATTACAGAGAAAGAAAAAATAACTAACTTACGTATACATTGTGCTTCTTATCTATAGTAGACGGTAGAAGAGAGTCAATTGCATTTGATTATTATGTAAATTGTTCACAGATAAGCCTCTCCAGCGAGCGCTGATACTACCAATGGTATGGTAAAACTTTAATTACAGAGTGTATCTTTTTACTGTTGCGTTTTACGAGTATGTAATGTATCGCAATATGATGTCAATATATTGAATAAAATAGCCTTTTAATAAACATGGTAATGTTTATTTTTTCGTCCGCTAATCGCGTCGATATATCATCGTCCAAATCTATTTAAATATAACATAAAAGTCGCTCACGTGGTGTATTTGATAATATAAATTTAGTATAAATTTTTGTAATAAGGAATCACTAGTTGAAATGAAATGTTTAATATAATAGAATATTTAGTATGTTTGCTGCCTTATATATTCCGTCCTCAATAGAATATTGTAGAGATGCTAGTCAAGCGAAAAGATACGTACAAGGAATGCCCAAAGCACGGGGGACAAAGCTAAGCCGCCTTGGATGGGAAATAGATTTATTATTTTAGATAGTTGACTGGGCAGCGATATTCTGTAAAGATGCCATAAAGACAATGTATAGACCATTTTTATTTAAAAGCTTGTTGATAGTTTACTCTCAGATAATCTAAACGTTCGGTGATTTATTTGCTATAAAAAAAAGAGTCATTGCTAATCATGGTGCCCATCAAATGACGTTTGATATTTCATATTGATGTTTATTTATACATTCTAGTGAAAAATTTATTTACTATTTTTTAGTTGAGTTCGTTAATAGTGGTTTGTCTTCGTAATTGATTCACTTTTAGATATGACGCTAATGTTTCTCTATGGAGCTGCTGATCAGAAATAAATCGCAAAGTACAGGCATGGACTTGGTGTTATTTTTCACATTTCGCAATCTAAGCTTGTCTCCCTTAAATGCCAGGTCATAAGCTATTTGTTCTTTCTACCTTATTTTGTCACATCATTTTCTCTAAAATCTTTGTCGTATTTGTGGGCGTTACTGGTTTATGTAAAGGTAAATTTAGCATCTATTATTAAACTTACTTACTTTGCTTTCCCTGATACAAAAAATAGTTTCAATAAAGCATCATTTAGAGAACTCAAATGGTTACATTACATTGAAATGCACTCAAAACAAAACGTATAACGTTTAAAAGAAACAAACGAATATATCTGGGAGTTAATGCAACCGCATGGATAAAGTGGCACATCGAGCGAAAAGATAGCCGCAGCGCCGCTCGCCGAGTACGAATCCTAATCGAAGAACCTCTGAGCTGCTTTTAATGCGGATAGCTTTATTGTAGGATATTGCGGTTTAGTGGAGTGCCGGCTGCGATTAATTCTTTAAAAAAATATTTATGACGAAAACAAATACTAAAATAATTTTATACATATATTATTCATTTTGAAGTCTTAATAAATAAAATATTTGACGACAATTCTTCCTAGAGTTGAACATTGAAGTCAACTTTTTGACAAGATTAAATTTTCTTGCACTAAGTATGAGATTTACTCCTTAAATAACAAATAAGAATAAATCTTTATTGCACACTACAAATCAAGTTCAGTATTGCCTTGACTCCTTCACTAGGATTACTTGTATTTAAGGAGCCAATGACTTCCTCTTTATAAGAATATAATATAAAAGCATTTGTGTGAAACAATAAAATTAGCTCAATTTAACAAAAATAATCATATTTTTTTTTCAGTGTTTATGTAAGCACGTGAGTGTGTGTGAGCGCGCGTGTGTGTGTATGTGTGTGTGTGTGAGAGAGAGCAAGTGAGTGTATTTTATATATTACGTTGAAGTAGATTTTCACAAGTATTGTAGTCCATCCCTTCGAGCAATTTTGTTGCAATTTTCCTCACGTGGTATAATTTTCTTATATTGAATTTTTTATCTATAATATTGTATAAGTAAGGAGCAAGGAATTTAAAATGTTTCGTATTGAACGCTATTGAACTCTTAACAGCTGGCAAATTAAACCTATTAATTTTCTTGCTTTGCAAAGTTGTCGTACTCATTTGATTTCTATGAAGAGCTTTGATGCACTCGAACATATAAGTTGTACGTATACTCAAGACCTTAGTTTATTTATAGAGTTCATCAGTTGGATATTTATACGGCAATTAGAGCATTACTTTCAACAAGAGATTGGATTGTTAAATGAATCATTTTGTAATTATAATTTTCTTTTAATCAGTGACAACGAGTATTGCAAAGAACCAGAAACATCTTGTATTATACTTAAAATCTTAAAAATCAATCTTGATTAAATCTCCAAAATGTTCATTCTATAGTATTGGTACTTTCTAGGATTTAACATATATTTTTCATACAATGGGAAAAATTTGCAAAGCCACGTTCCGTTTGTAATTGCAGCTCAGGAATGGCGGACGGAAATGGCGTCAACACCCAATATCCGGCCACGCGGGAGAGTGCAACCTTTGGAAAATTATTCATTTGTATTCTATGAAAAACTTAATTTATTTTTGCCCGCCTCTTTACCTAGGACCAACTTTTCTCTAATTTCCGCACATAGAAAAGTATGAGAAACGCTTTCTTCGACACAGTTATAGACATTGTTACAAATATAGCATTTTGTCTACTGCAAATTCTACTGTGTTTTATTTTTAAACCAAAATTGAATAGACTACAATGAGTGGCCTAGGAAATATTTATTTGACAAAATAATCACAGATAATTACCAGAAACGTTTTTATTTTAACCATAAAAAGTGTCTCAAACGAGGAAAGAATTTTTAAAGGAATGGCAACGTTTCCCCGATTTGACTCGAAAGAAATTAGAAACTTTTTGAATGATAAATAGACTTTTTGAAAGCTTCCTTCAGTTAAGTTTTGCAAACATTCATCCCTTATTCTTAACGTAAGTTTTTTCCCCCAAATTAAGTACCATCGTATACATTGGACAAATGTTGCAAACAGTGAAAAGACTGAGCAAAAAAGTGCAGTTTATCAAAATTTAACAGCTACGATTTTTCTCCCGATTATTTTGAGTTAGATTAAAATATGTCAAAGCCATTAATAATATATAAAGAAATAATATTTCTTGAAACAACGTTTTAACGTTACCAAAAGATGAACGTTTTTGACCTACAAGATGCATCAATGATTATAGTGGATATTATGGGAATGAATCATTAAAGGCGGAAAGGGATTTAAGTGGCAATTGATGTATGTATGTGGCCTTTATGTAACATTCGACGTCCATCGATGATTGCACGAAAAATACCAGTTGCTATGATTGCATCCTACGTCACCTATAGAATGGTTTAACACTTTAAGCGTGATGTGAAGTAATCGTTTATGATTGTTTTCTTTGCTGGCGCGGTACGTACCGCGCGCACCGCACCGCTTGTGTCACGTACATCCATAATTAACCCGGCGAACGTGTAAAGTGAATCACATTAACGAGATCCCGAATAGTTTCACGACTTCAATAACCTTTGTTTCCGCACGATAGAATTTTATTTTTACCGTCAAATGCACTTACTAAGTTTCGTACATTTTACTCCAAGTTTTTCCAATTAACATTCACTTTACTTAAAAAACATATTTTCATAAACTCAAATAAGAATAGTAAGGGTTATACCTGTTAATATGAAACTTACATTTAATTTAACTTTGATCTACTTCTTATTAAAGCTTCAAAAAGCTTTGATTACGATTAGTTACGTCAAATATAGACTCCTTAGAGTTTATTTGTATGCGCTTCTATTCAACTCATGGAAATTAGACGGTGAAATATTCTATAATATTTAATAATAGTTAGAAAAAGACATACATCTTGCTTAAAAATGTGTATGAAGATGTAGGATAGGATGCAATGTTCTAGACTGAGAAGTAATCACTTTGAGGCTTGTATATGTCGTTGCATCAAATTGCCTGTGAAACTCTCGGTGACGTCGGAACAAATTTATAGAGTGGGCGCAGCGACCGGCGCGTGGCCGCACAAAAGATACATTTACATAACAAATTGGAGGGCAGCGCGTCGCGTCTGTGCTGCGCCTGTGTTGCTCTGTGTCATTCTGTGTTGCTCTATGTTGCTCTGTGTCGCTCTGTTGTTGCGCCTTCTGGCAAATGCCATCGTTTTAACACTAACTGGTGGTTGGTGTAGGTGTACGATGTTTCGCTACTAGTAAACTTGTAGCAGGCAGAAAGTGACTGCTGCGGTGTAGGCTTAAAGTTGGTTCCTGATGAGCTAAGAATCATATGATCAAGTTATCTGTTACTTATATAAGAATTCGTTTAAGTTTTTGTACAAGAGTCGCGCAAATTTTTTTGTTTAACTTTAATTACGCCAACATCAACATGTAATGTTGAATTGTTACCATACATTCGCACTGCCGAAACGTTCTCGTAAAAACACAAGTTTTTTTTAGAGAGAGAGAGAGAGAGAGTAATTTAACATGTTTATGTGAACGTTTCGACTATGCGAACGCACGGTTAAACTGGATTAGACTTATTTTTTGGGCTATAGATAAAATGAGCAGCACATATCGGTGTTGTCGTGAAGACCAGGTCGGCAATGAGTTTTCGATGCACCTGCGCCGCAACTTGAGCTACAATTTAATTATATCTGTGGCCGGAGCATTCGCAATGTAAATACTTCGGCGAGTTGTTAGTCCGTCTGGCCTCAGCATGTGTGCATTACTAGCGCACTCCCTCGGTACCGCCGAGATCTATTGCGGTTGTTAAGTGAACAAGAACAGTAAGGGAGGTGCTCTGCGGCAATAGCACTGCATTAAAAGGTCGCCTTGTCTTATCGGTTTAAAGTAAAATAAATTTAATGTTTCGATTGTGTCGGGAAATAAAATGATTTTCTATCGCCTCCTCTTGCTATACGGACAATCTTTTTTTCCCCACATAATAACTCAGGGACGTAAATCAAACACGGGAGTGTGACACTGACTGGTTTATTCGAACGATACACAAGACAAAGAGGCGAAAACAAATACCTATAATATAAAATATTATTTCTAGACAACCCTCAACATTACACATTTCCCCTTCTAACTTATGGTAAACATCTAAAATGACACGAAATATTATTGCATTCACAAGAAACAAAGACACAGCTACAAAAATAAAATACAATTCATTATTACAATTAATATACATAATACAATCAAAACCACACGATTATTTACATTTTTTATTTCTATTAAATGTAAGCAATGCTTGCGCCGATGTCGCCTGGCCCAGGCGACGACGGCGGGGGTGAGCGAGCGGGAAGCGGGGCAGAGGCGGCCGCCGGCCCAAGCCTCTCGCTGTCCAGCGCCGCCAACCCGCCGGCCGTGGCTTCGAACTCACGACCATCGTCATCGCTACAGACCACATCGATGTCCCTAGTGACGCTCTCCAGCTCCTCATCCTCCTCATCTACGCTTGCCCTATTCGTCTCACTAGCCCGCGTCTCGTGTTGTTTCTGGTCTCGTCACGTCTCGTCTCGTCTCTCTCGTCTCGTCTCTCTCGTCTTCTTCATCTTTCACGCCTGTCACGTCTGTCACGTATATCACGACTGTCACGTCTGTCCCGTTTCTCGTCTCGTCTCTAGTATCGTTTAGTCATGACTCTCTCGTCTCTGGTCTCGTCACGTCTCTGGTCTCGTCTCGTGGTCTGGTCTGGTCTAGTCTGTTCTGGTCTAGTCTGTTCTGGTCTGGTCTTAACTGGACTGGTCTGGTCTAGTCTGGTCTAGCCTGGCCTGGTCTAATCTGGTATAGCCTGGTCTGGTCTGGTCTGGTCTGGTAATATGGTCAAATAAGTTATTTGCAAATTTTTAAATCAAAGCAGTTTATATGTGTTTAATTAGGGAAATAAGTATCTTTAAATATTAAAAATAATGCCCACATCAGCTATCCTACACGGACGAAGTCGTGGGCAATAGCTATCCTTACTAATATTATAAATGTGATCGTAAGTTTGTTTGTTACGCTTATACATAAAACCTACTTAACCGATCATTACATTTTGTATACATATTCTCTAAGGTATTGGGAAGGATATAGAATAGTTTTTATTACAAAAAAAAATACGGAGGGTAAAAAATTATAGTCTTGAAAATCACTTAGACTTGTATCCTGGAAAAATGTAAGGTATCCGCGGAACGTTTTTCACGCAGATATATTTATATGTTTATATATAGATACATCAATATTGAATTCCACGCGGACGAAGTCGCGGGCAACAGCTAGTCCATAAATGCGAAAGTAGCTCCGTTTGTCTGCCTATCTGTTACGCTTTCACGCTTAAACCAGTGAACCGATTTTAATGAAATGTATTTAGTACAGAGATACTACGCCGATACAACACCTTAGTAAAGGACACAGGTTGTATCTTTTGTCGCAAGAAATGGAGGAAAAGATGGAGGAGAAAATATTTATGGAAATACGTTATTGTCGAAGTGTGATCCCTGTGTAGGGATGAAATAGGGGATGAAAGTCCGTACGGAAGTCCAAAAAAATCACGATTCCAGGCCTTATCCTTGAAATTATATTGAAAAATTTGCAAAAACAAATTTGCGCGGGCAAAACTAGTAAGATTATAAGTTTGTAGATAATAGAGGCATATATTATTAATAATAATAATTAAATATCATCATACTAAATTCTCAAGGCAAGCCAATCCAAGTGGATTATTTGGATTTCTTAAGAATATTCTTAATAAACATCCTGTAAATATTTATTGAAACAACATCGTTATGATCCCAACAGGTCACAAGAGTACAGTGCACAATGCGCATAAATAAATAATTCCACAAACCATCCGTTGGCTAACTCGTGTTCACAAAAATCGCCTGGGAACAGTCCGCGCACTTATACAATTTGTTATGCAAATGTCTGCTTCCTCAGACACAGTAGACTGCCTTAACCGACCGCAAACAGTTGTTTCATACACTTTATGACATAGAACATTGGTGGATCCCGAGGTCGGGGATAAGGGACTGAAGCCAAAAATCAATAGAATTATTCCGGAACAATATCGAAAGTAAACTTGATAATTAATATTCTAGTAGTTTTTTAGTCAGCATTACACTACCTTATTCTGATTTATACAATGATCTACCCTCAGGAGGGTCAACATTATTCAAATGGGGTTAACTCCCTCCAAATCACTATCCTGATTCGCCACTGGCACAGAATGTTGTTTATTTACTGTAAAGATAACTAGGGACATTAAATATCTCTCATATCAAATTATTAACGCAAGATCTTATTTTAACAAAAAAGAACAAGTTATCGTTATTGTCTAACATAATATTGTGACCAGTTGTGAAAGATGTAACATACTTTTGTGTTTTTTTGGTTTAATGCTTGGCTGCTGCCAAGTGGAAATGTTGTCGGAGGATAGTACCCACTTGTTTAGTATTAACCTATTTCCTCTTTTCTTAAACATGTCCGCGTCATAACTGGACAAAAATTCTGACGCTGGCGATTTCACAAAGTGTGTCCACAAAGTGAAAGATAATTCAAATTAGTGAACTTAATATCGGATGAACTATTTTAACATAAAGTACCAGTTGTTGAAATTATTAAGCCTTAAGTATTTAGTAAAATACTTAAGGCGTTTAAATACTAAAACTTTAAGAGAATCTATGAAAACTTATTGCCTAAAACATAAATCTTTTTCAAATATTTCTTTGTTGTTTTCTCGACTGTCGTTGATGTCGAACCGGCGCTTCCGATCGCAGCGCCGCAATCACGACGTGTCGTCTCAGCGGTGCCGATTTCCTCGCAGAGATGGCGCTGATCGAAGTCGCGCTTCGCTTTGGTTCGCAATCAAGCTTTTGTCCGACTATTGTGTCCGAATTCAAGGAATCGCCTTCTTCCGGCCTTTTTGACTGCTGTTAAATTTACAGTGCAAATAAAAAAGTATTGTTTATGTGTAATAATGTCTTTTGGAAATCATTAAAAACAACAAGACACATTTTTGTATTCAATTCTACTCAGTGTCTTCACACTATCTAGGCCTTTGCCTATTTTTAAAAGTTTTCCAATAAAACCTGGCAATAATTGAAATTGAAAAATTATTGTTACAATAAGTCCGTAGACGTTTTTATGCGTGTCACTATGGCACGGGTCTAGTATTTGATTCACATATGATAATTTTTTTATTCTACCCCGATCGCTGAGTAGAAAAGGTTAAGTACGGAGATCAAGTACAGCATTTAAGTGTATTTGGTATTTATTTAAACTTTTAATAATATAAACAATGGCTTACTGATACTGAACAACCATAATATTTGACCATCTAAATTCGAATGTCCAATGAAATAAGTAGTAAATAAGTTTTACTTAGTGATTGAACGGCAAAGCTCTCGCAAGATCTCTGGCTACTTGGACGTAATTTTCTTTGAACAGTGACGTAGAAACAAATGACGGTCAGTGTGACACCAACTAGTGCGATCCTGATTAGGGTTCCAGCTCTACGTAGATTAATCGGTTCCTGTAGAATGTGTAGCTTCTATCCGTATTCGTGAGGTGCTAAAATCCTGACGACAGAATTTATATAAAGCGTTTTATTATAATGATTCCTATAACGTTTTAACGAAAGAGATTTCATATAGAACGCGCAATTAAATTATGTTTGACATAGGTGTCCCTTGCGTAGTCCAAACGCTGATAAATACTTAAGATAACGTAAAAATGTCGACCTTAATGTTGGACAGATGTAAGAAGAATCACAAGGCGGATAAAGTTCGAACCTTTAAATGTTTTTGTCGCTAATTTGTCCGTAGATTCTGTTTGGATTTCATTATCATGCATTTGTTTTAATTTATTTATAATAGAAAAAATAAAAACAAACATGCAATAAGATGGCAGTGATTTAAACCCGAAGAGGTTTCTTTACCACTGCAAGTCGCTCTTAATGAATGAATGATGAATGCTTAATTTTTATATATTTTCGGTAAAATAAAGTATAATAGTGTCAGTTAAAGGGATGTGTGTAATGGATTCTTTTGCGTACGATATAGTTGCCACATTACTAACAGTGAGAGTATTCCTTTTAACTTTGAAATTAATCGATTTTATGGGCAGTATCGTGCAGCACGCGCGAACCGTTCGTTAAGCTTACGAATTATTCGTAGGCAAACGCGTAGCGCCCCCTACGCGCTACGTAACTTACACTGTAGCAGAGACGTGTAGAATTAAACAGTGAAATAACAAACGTTTTGTATTCTATTCGAACACTGCTTTCGTTATTTACTTTTTTTTTTAAATAACTAAATCTTTTACTTTTAACGTGTATTACTTTTTAAGTACGTTTAAAATATAGGAATATAGAAATGCATTACAATAAAGTGAATAAGGAATAAGCCGTAAATAACTATAACATAACCTTAGTAACTACTAGTCAATAGCCGAAAATATAAGCTTAGTAACAATGATGCAGTACGTAGTTCAATATTCAGTATACTACAATTCACGAAATCATATATTAAAAAAAAAAACATAATTCACTTATGTTAGGAAATTTCTGCTTCTTATTTGTTTTTGTATTAATTAAAAACAAATTATAATTTAAAACAGTTGCTTGTTTCTAGTTCAGGTATGCATAAATAAATACAATATAGTGAACGGGAGTCGCTACGGAGCGCTACAAACTTGAAACTCCGTCCGCTGAATACATCGCACATACGCCAGACTGCCTATATCTATGCTAGACCTGCGGTATCAGTCGTTACAGTGTCTGATAGGCGCCGGGCGCAGTGCCACACGGCCTCCGACCAACGCAGCACGCGCCTCAAATGTTCCACCTTTCGAAAATATCGTAAAAAGTTTTCCATGTTTTGCGAAAAATTTTCCAACGCTTTCTAAGATAAATATTGCGTTGGTTTTCACGAAGCGTTGACTATATTTAGCGCGTCGCGCGTCTTTAAGCTTAAAAAAAAAAACACTTTTAAAACTTTTTTAACCTGTGTAATATTAAGTAGTTAATGTAATTTTGTATCGTAGTTTTCGAAACGCTAACTCAATCGGTTGTGAAAAGTAGTTGCATCTGTAGGATTCGATGTTAGTCGCGTATTTATCGTAGGTTATATATCCAGTCTATGTGTTTAGTATTACTCGTTACGTATATGACTATTTAGAACGTTTATTCTACTTTGCTGTCAACTTCTACGTATTGGTAAGTTGCCACTTTATTATAACACGTCATAAAAGTATATAAAAAATGTGTATTATTTACGAGAACATATATTACTTTACTATAAACTATAAAACTTTTGTCAAAACATTTTAAATGTCTGAGTAGTAATAAAATTTCTATAACAAAATAAACGCAGAAGTTTATCACGATTTCGCTCAATAGGAAAAAAGAACATCGCTTATATTTTAACGACAAATAGCGACGAAACGCGCCACAGATTCACCTGATGGTATACGACTAAATACAGAATTGTTCTCGCGTTTACACTTATCAACAGATTATACAAAGTCTAACTTAGTTAAGCATGTAATTTCTTGAGTCTACGGCGCCTCGTAAGCTGCAAAACATTGTTTTTTTTTTACTGTAGAATCTGGTAGGTACGGTTTGCCTGCAATGTTTACCGGTAAAATTTTTAACTATACCTATAATGATCTAAAAAAACGTATATCGATAAAGTTTATTGCAAAAACTAGTATTAATGTGGTTGACATGCGATCCATATTAAGTATGCTAGTTGCTAGTAGTCCTCCGAATTATAAGATTAAAATTGCGTTGTAAGGGAAAAGTGTTGTATGAAAGAGCACGTTGTGTCTAAAATTGCGAATGGTATACTTCTTTGACTGACTTTGACTGACCGGTTGGCGCAGTGGCAAAGACACTTGCCTGTCGCGCCGCAGGTCGTGGGTTCGATTCCCACCCAAG
>DWLR01004039.1:0-12629 GCA_018246295.1 Papilio alexanor hazarajatica
TTTTTTTAAGTTTAATTATGCCACAGCGTAGATTTTCCTGACTACCCAAATTACAAATGCATAAATAATTTAAATAATGCTTTATGTTGAGAAGACCATTACTACGTTTAATGAACTATTTTGTACTCAAAAAGCGAGATCTTCCGACGTCCATCTCAACATGTTACTTATGTATATTGTAACTTGTTTGGACCCACAGGAGAGCTCTTTTATGTAGACGCTATGCCACCTCTCGTTCCGCTAATATGGTTAGATCAGGGACGTTGGAAGTTTTTTTTACTATCTTTTGTCATTAATTTCTTTCCTATTAACGCCATATTACATTATATAAATCCAAATTACATAAACATAAATTACATAAATATTTTTTATTATTAGTTTTTTTTTCAGTTTTATTTCAGTGTCCATTCTACGTCTAATGAACACCTGACACTCACCAATATGTGCAGCTCAGATTTACTCCGCGCTGGGAGCTTATACCTAATTCTTGTAGTTTAGGCGCCTTATGGTTAGCTCCATTCCCTCTATAAAATGGACTAGTAAAATGGTTGTCGGGTTTCAAAAAAGCCATGGTTGATACTTAAAGTGACAGTGGTAAAGTCCGCAACAACAATATCTATTGCACGAATGGCCCGCTCGACCGGTGAAATTCCACGACCTAACAGAAGAGAGGCGTGATGTAGAAGTATTCTGCGTTTCGTCTGAGGAGTGAGGTGCTGGAGGCCTAATTTTAGTCCTCTTACCTTTCCCACCCTTTTCTAATAAGGAAAGGATGGGAAGGTAAAGAGGATGATTTCACGGGGAAGGGGATAGACAGGAGAAGGTAATGTTCATTATTCTGTCTCTCTCCTTCTCTGTTTATTAGAGGTAGGCAACGCATCCGCAACTCGCAAATGCTTGTTGCAGATGCCTATGGGTAGCGGTCACTTAGGTGGCCGCTTGCTCGTTTGCCACCTACTTGTATAAAAAAAAGTCTTTGAGCGTCAAGATTTACTCAGTGAACATGAAAAATTATCTAAGCGTCATTGAGTATTTTAAAGGATTCAAGTCACTATTTACGATTGTGACAATTCACGGATTTACGTTAACAAACCTTTGATTGTCGACACGATCTCATGAAGGTTCATTGTAGATTTAACGATGGTTTCGAGAAATATGTCAGCATTGCTATGATATTCCAGCCGTGTTTTGGCATGTTTTCATTGTCCGTTTACTGTTCATACGGTTCTTGACAAAAGCAGGTACAATACATTAAAGAGGACTATTTTTAGTCAAATCACGTAAAATTTTTGCTGAACTGAAATTTAATGTTAACCATTAGAAAACTGCGATAAGCTGATCAATGTTTTTGTTGTACATTTTTATTTAAAATTTTATTTTTACTATTTATATAAAACATTGAAGCTGCAAGAATAAAAATTCAATTTATCATTAGCGGCGTGACTTGTAAATGCTACAAAAAAAGGGTAAGTATGAAATGAACTCGCTGACCTGAATGAATAAAGTGCATTTATAAATTCTTTTTTTAAAGTGGAATAATTTTGTGTTACGAGACAACCAGAGATGACTTTTTTGTAATTTTTTATCACGTATCAATTAATAAGTAACTTACTAATACGCACAGGCTAAAAAAACGGGGAAACGAAACCCTGCACTGAGATATTTATCTTCTGCGTTAATGGTCCTGGGCTACTCCTGAAATTTTCTGAACTGCAGTAAATGAACTCCGTTTTCAATAAACATAAGCATCGAGGATTAAAATATAAGACGTTAAATTCGCTCCCTCTTTCAGCTAGTAAATGAATATAAAATGGTTTTAATTATGTACATATGCAGTGTCTGGAATACTTTTATTTTACACATTTTTGGAAACTTTCTTTCAGTACGTAAATAAAGTAAGAAATTCAATTTCAACTTTAGTTTGCTTTCTTAGCAAGTGCATTATGAATAAATCGTGAGAATAATTAACATAAAAATTATACATTTGTAAAAAAATGAAATAGTTTTTTTAAGGTAACATTTAAAACTGACATACCTGATTAAATACTAGAAATATATTAAAAATAATGAAATGTTAAAAAATATTAGAGAGCATTTTAAAATTATAATTCGTTGTGAGAAATATTTTATTCATTTATTACTAAATATTTAGCTTAAATGTACGCAGTGGCATAGCTCGATAAAGATTATTACAACGGATTCTAAAAATATCGCATCAAGTAAATAATTTACAATTCGTAGCGGCGTAGCTCGGTAAACATCATCGTCACCGGCCCGTAAAAATATTCCTTCTTGCTAGGGATCAAGAACTCGTAGCGGTAAAGCTAGATAAAGATACACCGATTAAATAATTTACAATTTGTAGCTTTCACCGCAACAAGGTGGTAAAGGTACAGCTTTTAGGTAGTGATCGCGATAGTGACAACTCGTAGCTACTGCTACGAGTTGTCACTATCGCGCTACAATCGTTAATAACTTATTCAAAAATAAATTAGTCACTTTTCCGGGATTTTATTTACAATAACCTGTGTATGAAGTGAATAAAAAAATAGTTGTTTTCATTTTATTATTTGCTTTTATTCAATTCATGTTTTTACTCAATTATTACATTTTAAGTACAACTTACTTCTTTTTACATTTAAAATATATTTGAATTTTATAATTAACAGAAAAAGTGAGTTGAAAGTTCTTAATAACGGTTAATGTTAAAATTATTTAATACGATTAGGGTGACAGTAAAATTAGTACTGGGTATTTAGTTAGTATTAGTAAAAATGGATAATTAGTTAGTATTAGTAAAAATGGGTCACTCTAAGTACTGTGTAGTTGGCGTGAGATATTCTTGTAGCAAGATCTCGAGGATAGCTGGAGAGGGTCATTTCATTACAAAAACAAAGCAAAGTTTTACAAATATGTATATACAAAAACTGGTCACAAGCAGTATATATTATTCCTTATTTATTCACAAGAAATCAAAAAAAAAAATTATCAAAAAATCACACTGGTTGTTGATTAATGTCTTAGTTAACAGGTTACCTATTAACTAAGAATAACTTTAGAATATAAAAAGATAATACATGAACATATAGATTGCCTTTCATATATAACCGATGGAAGGTAAAATGCGAAAAATGAATAAAATGCAGAAAAGATGCAAACTGCTGCGAGTTACGTTAAAAGGATTTTTGTATTTCTCTAACTTTTCTCGCAAACGATTTTAACTTCTGAAGTAGAAATAAAAGTTAAATTTCTTTGTACAATAAAACTTTCCTCTCGTAGTACGTTAGCAAAAGCTATAGTAATTCACTATCATAATAGCTTAACATTTTTAATTTATATTACATTTCCAGCGACAGTTCTGTCGTCTTTTGTGACCATTGAACCAAAAACAATGATTTTGTTGTGACTTTGAGTGCGCAATGGACTAAAAATTAAAGCATACGTCAAACTAATACGGTCACGGTAATTATGCAAAAAATAAATAAAGTTAAAAAAGTCAATTTGCATTTTTACGTACCTTATATTTTTTTCTATGCGATAGTCCTTGTTTTTAGAACCGTACATACAAGGTTAAGCTTCAAATTTGTAAGAATTTAAACAAGTTATTTTTGGCTGGTTATTTTACATAACACAGCCGTAAGCTTACATAACAAGCAAATAAAACACTGGGAGCAAATATTAATACTATTCCTTTGTACGTAATACGAATGTAATCTGTATTAAAATATAAATCTGTAGGTAGTGTCGTAAAATTATTTGATAAATATTCATTTAATCCTTCACTGATCTCAATTCTATCATTTTTGAATATTTGTTTGTCTGTCTGTGCGTTATAAAGTTATAATCAAGTTAATAAAAATCAAATCAAAATATAATAAAATTGTAATATAAAAACGAAAAACTAAAAATAATAGTAAAAATTAATTTCATTAGTAGATCAACTAAGCAGTAGCTAAGCTGATATCTGGGTTAAGGGGCTCGAAACTCCCATAGATCAACCCAAATTATCATAATTCCTACAAATATTATTCTTATTAATTTTTCAAGTCTTCACTACACTACCTTAATCCTGATTTAAAGTTAATAAAATGTTGTGCATTTTAGGCTTTACTTTGCTGAAACCTAACCTAAGTCAAGCTCCCCTAAAATCCCAATTCTGGATCCGCTACTGGTAGCAGGGTACTACTAGTATTTGGATGCTAAAAATGTTGGTTTGGCCGTTTTGTGTTTCTGGAACACGAACATGAAGCATTTAAATCAAAAGGAATAATTTAGGCAATCTCGAAATGGCAAATCTGTGCTTTTTAAAAAGTATAGTTAAAATAAAAGTGAAGTTACATTTAGATAAGATAGCGAGGCAGAGTCTAGGCGTTACTAGAGATCGCATAACTTTTAAAAGTCAAAGTATTATGAGTGCGAGTGAATCTTGGAAACCAATTTTACATGCAGATTAACATTACAAAAGGGCTAGTGCATTTACGCTCGGCCTTAAACATTATACCCTTAACGACACAGTATGATACGACACATGATCTTAAAATAGAAAGCCCAACTTGGTATTATGGTTACTTTCTACTCATCAAGTTGACACATAAGATAGATTTATTTTGTCGTATCATTTATTATCATCTAGTCAATAGGCTGTAGATGTCATTATGATAGAAAAGCTGACTTTTCGTGTCAAGATTGCAATCTTCTTGGTTTTGCAAAACAGTAATCAATTTTTGTCCTTAAAACCAATTACCATAAAACTAAACAGAGAAAGGGGCTGAAATAACTTTATTATTCTAGTAATCGCTCACAACACCCTAATCTCTTAGCAGGTTTTCACAGTAACACCAATTGATATTTTCAGTTTGAATGTAGGAAAAAAATATAAATAAGCTCCATCTCTAGACATATTAAGATACTAAAACAATTTTTCTTCGTAATATAAATCATAGAAATAGAAGTATAAGCCGTGACTTAAGAGCTTACCAATAAATTATTACTATAATATTATATTGCCCATCTTTAATATCTTTAGAACATCTAAAAAGGTTCCATCTAATAGTTATCTTCGAAATGCTATTGCACATGCACAAAATTTTCAGTTGCCAACTGGCTAGCAATTGTCTTTATTTACTTTCCATTTTAGTTCTTTACAATACTATTCTCATGTCGTTCTTAAATATTTGACCTTCTAAATTGATCTAAAGTAGTCCCGCAATTAGAGCAAAGACCAAAAATCACTATTTTTGTAAACGTCAGCATAGTATCCTTTTGACATTTGTCATAAATGATAAACATACTCGTACTTTACGGCTTTACGTCAGATTACCGCAAAAGTAGCTTTCATTATGTATTTATAAGATAAACTATTTTGATAATGGTTTTATAAGTTATTGTTTTATAAAATGGATCAAAGTAATAACTTCAGACGAGATTTAGAAATAGATAGTTTTGGGAATGATGAACCTGTATACGATCGAGCACGCATGAGAAGACAATCAGGAGGTTTCGTTGACTTGGGAAATGAGTCACAATATGGTACAGGTGGACATCAAGCTTCTGGAGCTAACGAAATCTTCGCTGACATACAGGTACAAAATCTGAAATTTCATTAAGTAATCAGTGTTTATGTAATATTTTTACAGTTATGTTCGTTATATATTATCGTTGTACTGTTAGAGGCTCTGTCAATGTAAACCATATTTTATTTCTAGGGAGATGTTCCTTGGTGGAAGTCAAATTTCTTCATATCACAACCAGTTCTGTTTGGAACTTGGGATGGAGTATTTACATCATGTCTCATCAACATTTTTGGTGTCATTGTATTTTTGAGATCCGGCTGGATTGTAGGCCAGGCTGGTTTAGTTAATGGAATATTTATAGTGATATTTACAGGTAATTACTTTTAAATCAATATACTTGTCCTATGAAGTAATAAAAAAAAATTGTGGCGACTTAGCATAACTTAAGAGAGTCTTAAAATATTTTATACAAGTTTTCTATTATTAGGGTGGTTAATATTACTGTGTAATATAAAATAAATTTATTTTTACTCTTACTTCAATTACAAAAATATAAATTAAAAGAAAGACTTTTATCACCTTTTTAAAATAACATTGTAAAAAATAACTTTTTTTTCACTCTATTAAGTAAATCAATATGTTTCAGTGTTTGTAGCACTGATCTCAGTCCTTTCGGCAGTTGGTATATGTGAAAGATGTAGAATAGAAAGTGGTGGAGTATATTTCTTACTGGGGCATACCTTAGGATCACGCATGGGAGGAACATTGGGAATGGTATATTGTTTTGGACAAGTAAGTTCATACATAGTTTATACTTGAGTATTACCATATATCACAATAGAAATGTGTAAGACTTATGACCTAAACATTTACCAATTTATTATAAAATACACACAAAAAGATCAATTTATTATAAAATTATTATATTTGTATATATAATTATTGTCTAATTTTTAGGCTGTTGGATGCGCCCTTAATGTATTTGGTTTTGGTGAATCCATGGCAAATTTAATAGGCTCTGAAAATACATGGGCAGCCCGGGGCTTTGCCATTGCGGCTGTACTTCTCTTGGGCGTTATCAATGTAGCTGGAGTCAAATGGGTCATAAAACTGCAGTTTGTTTTGTTACTCATCATCTTGTTAGCAGCTCTTGACTTCTTTGTCGGCTCTCTGACTACAGTTCCCAGTAAGTCAGTTACAAGAATTTTACCTTTGCATGTAGTAAGATTTATATATTTTTTAAACTGTTCCAAGTAAACATTACACTATAATTTAGTTAGAAGATTTTGACTTTTGATGACTTTACTATTATACAAGGCTAAGTCTAGACATCAGCCCACTATATATTGTTTAATTAATATTTGTGGTAGTAACATCTGTTGTCCATTAATCTTCTAATTTAATTTACATGTGTAAAATCGAGATAACATGTGTCTGATATTATGCCGAAATATATAAATTAATCAAGTGGCTTAATCAAAGTCAACGTACATTAAATAATTAATTATTTAAAGGTGAAGTATGATTTTGAATCTTCATAAACATTTTGTCATATTTTAAGCTACTGAATTTAAAGGCTGGTTGGGTGGTACAATAGCCAACAACACATGGTCTAATTATCAAGATGGTTACACATGGTTCAAATGTTTTGGTGTCTTCTTCCCCACAATCACTGGCATTCTGGCAGGAATCAATATGAGTGGAGACTTGAAAAATCCATCTGCTAACATTCCCAATGGTTCTCTAGCAGCAATTAGTACTGGGTAAGTGATGCCATAAACAGGCAATCAATTAGACATTAGCTCCCTTTTCATGTATTTTTACATAGAAACATATTATGTAAAAAAGTTATTCTAGTTGTCATATAAATGTTATTTCTCTATGTTATTTTTGTGGTAAGTCTCTTACTTCTCTTAAGTTTTAGCACATTCTTTTTTATTTTCGTTACTCTGGTAAGTTTGGGTTGAAACTGGCTATGTAGGCAGTATCTCTTTGAATTATTAATATTCGAGACATAAGGTTCAGTATTTAGGTGTAAAATTATTAATATGATATAATTAATTTCAGAACATTGAAATTACACTATTTTTAACGGATTTTATCGCGTTTAATGAATATTTCACGACGTTTTGAATGCTTTACATCACTCGCAGTCATGGGGGACTGAGGTGTTTGACATCCCAATGTCCCAATGCGGTATAATCCGTAAAAATGAGTTTAATTTCAATGTCTAATATTTGCGTAAATGTAAAAGAAATTATTGATTACAGAACATTTTTATACTTGATGTTTATCATCACATTGGCAGCAACGGTAACAAGAGAGGCGCTTCTTAAAAACTTTTCAATAACAGCTGACATATCAGCGGTGACAGTTTTACTACTCGCCGGTTTGTATGTCAGCTCCATGAGTTCATGTTTAGGGGCTATGTATGGAACCCCTAGAGTTCTGCAGAGTATTGCCAATGAGAAGGTCATACCGGGACTCGATATACTTGGACATGGGGTAAATAACAAAATATTTTATTTCATAAAAACCGATAAAAAAGTGTTCAAATTTGTTTTAACCATCCAGTACCTATAGGTCATAGATTTAGTGTGCTCTTGGCCTTGTATATGTATACTGTATTGTCACTAATGATATGCAACGGCATAGATAGAACATTTACATGAGTAATACTGCAGTGCTAAAGGTAGACTGAGACTCAAGAGATATTGTTTGCATAGTAATTTCATTAGCCTGTAGCAACAATATGTCCTCAGTCTCAGTCTTTTCTTTGGCCATTATTATAATGATTATTTGCCATTAGGTGAACATCTTGACTTAGTAAAAAAAGTCTATACAACTAACTGTCCACTGCTAATATTTTTTTTAATTCATAAAGCATTAATGCAGTGCACAAAATTATGTTGAGTGCTAAAATCAAATAATACGATTTTTTTCCGTTTATATATCAGATATTTATTTCGGCACATTTATTTCGAAACATTTTTTTTTCAGCGGGGACCTAACAAGGTGCCTGTGTACTCAATGGTGGTAGTTGCCGTAGTGACGGTAACATTTATCATCATCGGCGACATCAACAAGCTCGCGCCCATTGTCACCATGCCTTTTCTTATTACCTATGCTAGTATCGATTATTCTTATTTTGCTCTCGCCCAAACATTTGATTTGCAACATAAACGTGAAATGAGGTATCATTTATTTTAATTTTTAATTTTTTTTATTTGATCACTCATGTTTCTTTTTAAATTTTAAGGTTAACAGTGGTAGAGTCTGCAACAACAACATCCGTTGTACTAATGGGCCGCTCGACCTGTGAAATACCACAACCTCACAGAAGACAGGCGTGAAGTAGAAGTTTTATGCGTTTTGTCCGATGAATGAGCCTAATTTTAGTCTTCTACCCTTTCCCACCCTTTTATAATAGGAAAGGGTGGGAAGGGAAAGAGGACTTGGTGGGGAGGGATGCATAGGAGAGAGAAATGACCATTTTTCTATCGCATCTGCAATTCGCAAATGCTTGTTGCAGATGTCCATGGTTAGTGACCTAGGTAGTTAGTCTATGACTTAGGTGACCACTTGTTTGCCACGTTTTGGTATAAAAAAAGCAGAAAATTAGAGTAAAAGTACTTCTCGGCAAGCATCCTATAGTCTATTTCTAAAAGTATGTGATGTTAAATTTATGGTAAGTCATAACTTGCTGTTATAGTAACCACCAGAAGAGTTCCAGATGCTCTTACTTTTTGTCTCAAAACACACCTTCCCAACATAAATGCTAGAAATATTATTCTTGGAGAAATAAAGAACACAGAGAGAAGTTGGAAGAGTTTTTCAATGTTACGCTATTTTTAGATTTCAAGGTCACGCACAAAGAGATCCCCAAGTATATGGTGCCACAGGTAGCGATCTTGACCTCTTGTTCCCTGAAAGAATACGACACAAAAACGTTGGAGTAAGTTGATTTTTACTTACAAATAATTTTTTAATGATAATGAGGTGGTGTTTTATGATTTAACTGAGTGTTCTCCTTGGTGGAATTATGAATGGTAGGAATTATTTAATTTTTTTTTGTGATGATGCTTTTAACATTATGATTATGTACCACCTACGCCCATATATAATTGTCTAAACAGAATTTATTTCCTCATTTGCCAATGGTCATTTGTCACATATTTCCATGTGATAAGGGCTCCACTTTTTTTTTAACGAAATAAACGTTAAATTTGTTTAATTACATTCTGTAGGATTTCACCCCATCGCCCAGCGACCCTGCGATAATGAACGGGCGCATGGCCAATGGCGACGGCGTGCGCCGCCCCAGCGTTAGCGTGCACTCGAAAAATAAAAATTGGTATTCCCATCTTTGCAATCGATGGCTGTCTCTTGCTGGTGTGAGTGATATTTATCTAATTTTTTAACACCTATTAAAACATGATATCATGATTTGTGTCTATTACCGACCACTTTATAAACACAATATTTACCGAATTCGAACAGTAAATAATGCAATTGTTTATTTTATATAATGGTTCCTGTACTATCACAGACCTGGGTTAGGTTGAGTAATCTGTGTATTTATTGTTCACTAAACACTAGTTATTGGTTATTAACTTCTTCATGTAAAAACAAAATAATCATGATCCAATGTACAGTAGAGTTGTATAACAATGTACAGTCGGTATTCCACTTTAAAAAAGACAATCGTTTGAACCTTTCGTACGCCTTGAGATGTTGACGTAGAATCAATAACCAATAGGATGCCACTTTTAAATGTGTTAGGACGAAAAAAGGTCTTCCATGTTGTAACAATAGATTATTCAGAAATAATGAATTCCTCTGAATAGTAGAGGTCGTAAAACTTCCAGAGCGGAAAACAAAGAGAGTGATGATAGCAATAGTCAGGGGTACAGTGCAAGTACGCCACAGATTTTATTTTATTTTTTCAAAACATCGATAGCAACCTAATTGGTTATTTGTAAGAAGGAGGCGGAGTTTAGCTCGTCACAAGGAACAAGGCAATTTTTCTGTGAATGGAATATCGTCAAGGAACTCAACTGTACATCTCCAAATAGCATACAGGCACCTCATAAGTTATTAATTTTCAGTGGGGTGTGTTCAAGTTGAAATTTGTAAGTTATTATGTTTCAGGTGGCTATAAAGCTGCTGTTAATGTTCTTGGTGCACTGGGTATATGCTCTAGGCTGTCTGTCCATCCTGTGGCTGCTGTGGCTGTATATCGGAGCTGCCAACCCCGCGGTGAAGCCGGGCAGAGCATCGGAATTCAGATTCTTCTATTGGCTGAAAATATCCTTCTTACAGGCTATTGGGTAATGTAGATCCTTATCTTCATTATAATATCAAAGCAACATTTTATAGCCATCTTATTTAAACTAATATTATAAAGACAAAATATTTAATTGTTTTTTTTTGTTCCGGTTGAACTCAAAAATTACTGAACTGATGATAAAAATTCTTTATAAAAATTAAAAAAGGTCATCTATCGCGAATTATCATGACTATATTTATTTTCTTTATTTGTCTATCAAGCCAAGTGAAGCTGGAGTGGATTACAGTTATTTAACAGGTCATATAACAAATACATCATTTGAGAATAACCAACTGATTAAAATGTAGTCACAATGTAAAAAAAATCTCCTATTTCCGATTTATATATTCATAATGCGTAATTAAATAAGACGTTTCAGGCCTGCTGTGTTGTGAAAACTCTAAATCAACTAGAATTAAACAAAAAAATATGTATTATTGTTTTATAAACAGCAAACGACCACTGGAATATGAGCAATTAGTGGTGACACCGGTGCACGCTGATATATCCGTGGAGCAGGAGAGACTGAACGATGACAACGAAGACTTCGCGTCGCGTCGTCGATACCACCAGTCCACGGCGCTGCAGAGTCATCTTGTCAGCGTTGACACGTAGATGACACGTAGTAAAGCAACGGCCAGAACTGTGGAGTGACGTGGCTTTCACAAATGGAGCGGAGATAAACGACTTGTTTCCGTTGCTTATTAGTGAAATTCCACCTGTCATATGAAATAGCACATCTATTCATTGTGTAATACTCCATGTTGCTTTTGAAGCTTAGTATATCCTTGTAAAATTTAACCATTTTTTTGAGGTTATAGTTTTCGCAGATACAATTGATGGATTGTCAGTTTGTCCGTAACTTCAATACATTACACCAACTTCAAAGTGTTTTTCTTACCAAGTGTTTGTACAACGAATATTTCATAGTTGTTCTAATATACCAGTCCTAACATACATGGGTGTAGAATATTAGCGAATAATAGCAATGTGATATACTAAAAAGTTTGCTTTAATATTGATATCTTTGAAGGCTGCTATATTTGTAGTACTGTTGTATGTATACAATGATGATCTTTTGATGTTTTTACGGTTTACCTACTAACAACATAAGTTGTTCAACTACATGGGTTGTAGCCATGTCTAGAGTTTTTACAACTCAGTATTAACGTTAAGCTTCCGTGTGACGATATTTCATTACATCAATATGTTTAGATGACATATATGACGATATCGAGTAATACGTCAATATTAATTATATTCAAATTATTTAAAAAGCTCTTTCCGACTAACAAAAATTCCACTCCATGCTACGAACTTTACAATTTATTTATTAATTTAATGTTTTTGACATTGGTAATATATATTGCACATGGCTAGAATTTGTTATATGTGTTTAATAAGAAACTATTATTCCAATTGAAATTTATTATGATGGATATTTAACCTAGATGGAATCTTTGTAATTGTCTATGACATATTTTTTAGCGATGAATTGGTTAAGTTGCATTTATTTCGTAATGAAAAATCTACGAATCACTTAAGTTATAAAATATTTTACTGTAATAGTTTTTATGCTTATATCAACTTATATAAATCAATATACTTTATTAGAGGAAGTGGAATATTGGTTCTCAATATTAACAAACGTAAACTGATTTATTAATCTTCCTTGATATTAGATATTCCATAGGCAGAGGAGAGAATAGACAGAAAATGGACATTTCCTTCTATCCATCCCCTTTCCCGTCAAATCCTTTTTCCTTTCCCATCCCTTATTGGAAAAG
>DWLR01004040.1:0-12629 GCA_018246295.1 Papilio alexanor hazarajatica
ATATATATATATATATATATATATATAATTCAACAAAATTGATTAGAGAATAGATTGATTTGAAAATAGATTTATTAATATAATAAGTGTTATAAAGCGCTGAAAAATTGATCCAATTATATTTTATAACACGTTACTGTTACAGCAAAAGGCTTGTAATTAACCCATAACCTTCTTTCAGCCAGTTTAGTGAGGCCAGAATAGTGAGGCAGAGCAGTATGTCTAGTGTATGTCGCAGTATGGCGCAGTATTGCTAATGTTTGACTGCAGCCGCCGAAACAGAACACTATTGTTTTGACAGTAACTAAGGCAGAACAGTTATTAGTTCGCTGATCTGTTTTTTCGGGGTAGTTTGCTCTCCCGACCACTTTTCTCGCTCATCTGTCTAGTGAACGCGAGGGTAGTACAGTGCAAAGAACAAGACAGTAGAGGCGGGACATACTAGGAAAATTGTGTACTCAGTATTTCAAGTACAGAAGTACTTGTAAATACGCGGTCAAAAAACTAGCTCCAAGGAGTATTTATTTTATGCCCTATATCCTATCCTATATATCCTAAATACATTCACCTACATTACATAAAAACACACAACAAATTATACAACAAAAATACACACTTACGTTACGCTCTCCATGCATTCATTGAATCACACTCTCGCTTATTATTATTACACGTTACAATTTTATTAAAAACTTTTTATTAAATGGACGATTTTAATTTGTAACCCTAAAGGATATTAATGTGTGAGAAATAAAATCGGTTTTTGATTCGCACACTTGTCCTTCGAACGACTCTCTTATCGAGTTTTGTTGCTTCTTTCAAGGCTTCGAGTATAAAAGCGACCGGGGAATGGGGACTACGAGTCTGTGAGTACGAATAGCGCCTGCGAGTATCTAGTACAAAAGCGTTTACGAGTACCAGACTCTTAAATATTTCTAAATACTCGATATGCTTTCGTTTGGTTTTATGATACTCAGTATTTAGGAGTGTCGAGAGAAACCTAGTATCAAAACCCGTTCTAGTATATTTGTCCCACCTCTACAAGACAGTGAGTGTGCATGGCACCTCCTCAATTATAAATAGATGACACTATAAAAGTCACAAGACTTAAAAAAAGGGTATTTATGGTAAAGCGACATTTTTCTTTCCTATTTATTTCACTCTTTACAATTTCAGTTAGCTCAGCCAGAGCTATTTGTGCTGTAATTATGACTAAGTGGCTTAAATGTTACCGTTGTCTTCATCGATGCTCCATCGCTGTCACTCGCAGTCTGTTCTATTATTGGGC
The DNA here is from genome assembly GCA_018246295.1 of Papilio alexanor hazarajatica. Taxonomy (NCBI): domain Eukaryota; kingdom Metazoa; phylum Arthropoda; class Insecta; order Lepidoptera; family Papilionidae; genus Papilio; species Papilio alexanor. The sequence goes on from DWLR01004040.1 coordinate 1,289, forward strand.
CATATACTAGCAAATATTTGAACGCCACTATTCTTCAAAACTGTTCTCTCCTACTGTTATGCCTTACTATTCTACCATCGTGCGAAACCGGCATTACTAACGTAGGTAATCTACACACATTTCTGTTAATTGATTTTTAATGAAACAGTAGCTTTAAACACTGTGTTTACTTAATAGAATTGACACGTCGTTACTATGCAATGAAAGGTCTGGTTAAATTGGCCATTAAAATGAAACTGAAGTCAGCTTTTTAATGTGATCTTTATTTGCATTTGTATGCGTATTTAATATTCATTCATTTACGTTTTATTTAATACTTTAAAGTTAATAATTTTTGTATATGATATCTCATTTCCTTGTTATAATAGAATATTATAACATTATCCAAATACTAAACGATTCCTACAAAAAACACGATTGGTTACTTTGGAAACCAGATTGGTTACATATTAAAGACAGCATAACTCTCTCTGTGAATTACTTTTGCTACATAAACAAAGAATGTAGCAGTTGATGCATTAAATTGGTTGTGGACCGACCTGGCTTCGAACTGCGGTGCTTTTTGTATGTGCGATCGTGTTTTTTGTAATAGTTTTTAGTTTTGAATAGTGTTATAATACACTTCAATTAAGCCGAAGGGTAATTTTTCAATATTTTTAAATGTTCAATTGTGTATCATTTGCAATTACAATTCATCTTCCTGCCCTTTTCCCACTTGCGTAGGGTCGGCACAGTATGTTTTACTTTTTCATGTATCTTGGATTCTAATGTAGTCCAAGGTGCAACAGGTTTTGACTATAGTTTTACGACCGGCCGCCTGCCTGACGCCAACCCTCCTTGGGAATATATAAGGTATTTAATATGACATTATAAAATACCACAAATTACACTAAATTTGAATTGAATTGATTGGATTGATTCTGCCAGAAGTTGGGGGTTCTGCTGCAGCCTGCGCTCGAACTGCTAATGTTACATATTGATTTGTTTCAACACCACAGGTGTTCCAATCTGTGCGTAGTTGCAGATCTGCTGCTGATCAAATGCACCACCAATTTTGTTTTTCACACATAACTTATTTAGTATATCATTATCAAATAACAAAGACTTATAAAATTAAAATAAATTAATTTAAAAATATTTAACATGTCATGTCAAACGTTAAAATATTATATTATATATTTTGACGATATTTTGCATAACAAGCTTAATTACTGTTAGTCTTATATCTGTCATAAAATCAGTCATATTTGCAATTACAATTCCTTAATTATAAAATCTTTTTCAAGTTAACTATCTATAGTCATAAAACTTGTAGAGTATACTCTGTTGTCTTCGATTTCTTTCTTTCTTCATCATGTTATTAAATAATTAAAATTACTGTAAAATGTATTTAAAATATGATTGGAATATTTCCATTATTATTTATATGTTATAAAATAGGAGAAACATTTAAGGATCTTAATAAACTAATTATAGAGACGAGGTAATTCTTTTAATGCTTTTGCTTTCACACTTAAAAGTGGTTCCAAATTGAATTTATGATTCAATTTGGACTGTACAGAGGGAGCTGTGTGCCGTTTAAAATATAAATCCTGCTGAGCTCTCCCACCTCAACGCTATAAATTTACGAGGGCCCCTTTTCCTCTTATATATAAGAGATTTTAGAATAAACTCCATCTAAATTCTGACTGATTACAATTTAAACGAAAAATAATTTATAAGATAACTAAATAAGATTTAAAAGATTGGACGAACGAAATTTTAATGAATTATTAATTCCGCAAAAGTCGAACGTCGAGTCGTGTGTCGAACTACAAGAAAGTGTTAATTAGTAAAACAGTACTTAAAACAAAACCTTTTTTTATTGTATACTAGTAACTCGCCCAAGCTTCGCTCGAGTAGACAGATAGATAAAAAAACGTGATATGAAGCCTAGGTTATTCGTTATAAAAGAGTTTTGTATTCGTAAAAAAAATCAAATCGGTGCAGTAGTTTTTGAATTTATCTTGAACAAACAGTTGAATCTTTTCCCTTCATAATTGTAAGATGATTTATAGTTTCATTACTAGAATATCTTTATATTTAGTTCTTGCTGTAAATAAATTAAATTATTTTCGTTATTAACATAAATTGACACTAAATAAGGTTTATCGTTTCCCGTATTTTTAGAGCAGTATAATTTTCTCGGTGAGAACTTGACCTTTTAGTATTCGTGCGCCGCGACGGTATATCACCAACCACTATGGGCCAGATAGCTTCTTATCTACCCCCAACACGATATCTAACCATACTTATGTCTAAAGTTATTGTTCACATGCTCGAAAGTTTAACATTAGAAGTTCGAGAATGTTCGAATTATATAACATTACTGTACTGCTTGAGATTGTCATTCTCCAAGTGAGACAAGCAGTGGTTAATTTAAATACCAATAAACCCGATGATGTACCAGTATGGCCATCCGGGGAATAATATTAATAAAATAAAACTTCACCCTTCAAAATCGTTGAAGCCGTTTAGGCTACAAGATGTCAGAATTGAACGGACATACAAATGTACAGTCGAGTTCCTTCGCGGTATTCCACTTATAGAAAATTGCCTTGTTCCTTGCGACAACTTAAACTCCGCCTCTTTCTTACAAATGACCAATTAGGGCGCTATCGATGTTTTGACAAAATAAAGTAAAATCTGTGCAGTACCTGCACTCTACCCCTGACTATTGTTATCACTGCTGTCTTTGTTTTCCGCTCGGGAAGTTTTACGATCTCTGCCATTCAGACGAAATCATTATTTGCGGACACTCTATTGTTACAACATCGACCGACCTTTTTTGTATTAACACATTTAAAAGTAACATCCTATTGGTTATTGTTTCTCCGTCAACGTTTCAAAGCGTACGAAACGTTCAAAAAATTGTCTCTTTTAAAGTGGAATACCGCCAAGGAACTTGACTGTACATACCCGAGAAAAACTCCCTGTCAGAAGGTTAATTTTCAAAGTAATTGAAATATGGTAGTTATGTATAGGCGATATATATATAGCATAACGTTTACTCCTCTTAAAGGTCTTCTTGAAGGTTACCAATAGTCGTACGGAAAAACTTACGCAGGAAAATTGTTCCAATTCTTTCTTGTACGTACAATAAATGATCTCCCTTTTTGATCACTCTGATTTGTCTAGTAGTCTTTTGGTTGATGACGAAAATATTTATACAATGTAGAAAAGTTTAAGGTATTTAAACTAAATTAAAAATGTATTATGCGCCTTACGTGATGCTTATGAATCTTCTTGATCGGTATGTAAATATTTTCTTATTTTTTTTAACGGATCTCATTTTTTTATTATAATTTGTTTCAAAATTTTAAACGGTTGTACCGATTTCGGAAAAAATTGTGTACTCTATTCGTTTTCTTGCCCGGGGGAGTACAGTCAGTCGGGTTTATTGGTTTTAAAATTAATTATTAATTATGAATATAATTTTCATGTACATCGTTGAATCAGGTTGAAAGACTACCGACGGAAAGTTCAGTTGTGTTGTGTGACGATTTCTATTTTAGAACGCAGTACTTCAAGCAGCGTCATAGTAACAACAGACACTTGTGTTTTTCTGCCGTTTCATTCATTTCTAAAAAAAAAGTTATCATTTATAACTATATATTATATATATTTCTAACTATATATTTTTTTCAACGTGATTATTTTAAATAATTTTTAAATACGCGTACATATATGCAATTCAACGTAACCAACATTCCATTATCATTTTGCGCATTACATATATGGTAAAATGTAGATGAAAAGTTCTTATAAAATCGTCTTTGAATTTTCTAAAAGGGGCTTGACATTTATATAGTCCTTTGCGATCCATTCCGAATTTGGTAAAGAGCCAAGAGTTTTATTTGGTTAGACGTAGTGAAGTTACTGAATTATAATATATATATATATATATATATCATCTTACAGATGTATATAGCAGAAAAAACTTCAGTAAATTATTCATTTTCTTGCACCGGCAGTTCCTTTGGTGTTGCAGATGTATCTGGGCGTCGATTCACTAAATGTTAAGCGACATGCTGTTCGTCTCGTTGCCCCCTTATTCTATAGAAATAAATGCAATTATAAACTAGTAATGTTCACTGTTACTCATAAAATAAAATAAATAAAAGTAGCAATTTATAGAAGTATTTCATACTACACTACATATTATGTATATGTATGTCATCTTTTAATAATGAACACAACAAATTAGTTCGAGTTGTTAGCAACTAGTATGTAATGCCAGACTTCTATTAGGAGTTTTCGTGATAACAACACTAGCAAGAGCTCTCGTGAAACTATTTATGTGCTTTGCAATCGTACAAATTCCATTTTACAAACAGCGTGTACTTCGCATTCGAATATTAACAACTAACTTCGAGGTAAGAAAAGCGATCTCAATTATAGTTTCAATTATAAACAGAAAATTATACAATATAGTTAACAATATGATTATAGATATGTTAAAACATATAAAATAGTAACAACCTCTCTCAGCTTTGTTTGGGTAGATACAGAGACGAAAAAGCCATATAGGCTTTTCGTCTCTGTGTCTATTTCCTGATGGAAAAGCTTTTTATTGGTAAAAGTTGGTAAAAAAAAAAATCATTCGGTACAGTAATTTTCGATTTTAGTTGGTACAAACAATCAAATCCTTTCGCTTTACAATATCAGTCAATATCAGTTATAAGAAGGTAGGTGACAAACAAACAACCCACATACTAAAACATGAATTGAGTTAAAAATCATTGGCATCTGCAAATAATAGAGTAGTGGTAGATGTTTTGAAATCTTTACGTTAGACTGAAGGACGGAGAATGTGATTGGCTTTCGGCACTTCAATCATCAATCGAATCGCATAAAAAATATTATAATATAACAACAATATCATTCAATAAGCTCCCGCAATGTGTGTCTACGCTAGGTTGACCTTCACGTATGGTGTCATTACTGTGAAATTTATTAACAATCAGGTTAAAACCACCATAGTATTTTCAAGACGGATTTTCAAGGACAGCTTTGATTACTTCCCATTTAGAACACCTGTAGTTTCTCACAAGATGTGAGTGCATACCAATTGTACCTAGCTTGCGTTATAACACCAAGAAAAAACATTTTAGAATCACTAGGGTTTAATAAATAGAGAAGACAACTTCTTGTTTCTTTTTACAGCTAAAAATCTTCGATGGCGTACGGTTATGTCCACTTACAATTTTTTTTAATTACAAATGGGTAGATAGTTTAGGGAGACAACTTTCTTTTTTACTGTTTTTGAGCTCATTCAGACTAAAATGAAAATCGCCTTAGTTGATGGGGTCATCGGAAAATAATTCGAGTACTGGAAAAACTACCCAATCGGCTGGCTATCTAGATAGACACTCAATATAAGACCGTCATAAAATATAATACAAATGTCAAAAAACGTGCATTAAAAAGCCTAATGCAGCGTCTCATTAAAGAGAAATTTGGCGTTGTATTTTTCGGTGTCTGTGCACATAGTCCGTGAGAGCCGCGCGATGGCCGGCGGGGTGACGCAGCCCGCCGCACTGCGGTACACAGCCGTAACTCGGCGAACGCGACTGTACGTGAGTGTACACTGGCGAACATCGAACATCGACGACCTTTGTTAACTGCTTCTCCACTCGCCTGCACCTTGAACAGATTACCTAGAACGGTTACTCAATATTTGATATTCTGATTTTCGAAGAGATTTGTTTTTAAAGAAAATGCAGTAGCAAAAGTATAATAAGCGGCAATTAATATTGCACATCAACACTTAGAAAGAGATTTCGGCTTCGTACACCGTTATCTCTATCACACACTGCCTACATGATTTTTAGTGCTTTATGAGGTAACACTTCACGGAGTTGAAATCTATTTCCAAAGCTCGATGTTCAGTACTAATGGCCACGTAACTATACTTCTAACTTACACCGGTTTTCTGTGAGGCCTAGTACTACTCCTTGTTCGAGTTGACGCATTTTTCTCCGTTTTTAAGTTCAATTAGCAGTTCCTATTAATTTAAAAATGAAAACCACATAAACTAATATATTATACTGAAATATCAGTCATAATCACATCCGATAACTTTGTTGGACAACTAATTGGAAATATCAGTAAATAAATACATCAATAAATAATAATTGTAATAAGCGTTTATTACGTGACTACACTGTAACTATTTGTCTACACTTAAACTTAATTGCGCTCGTAATATCAGGAAGTTATGTAAATGATTGCATCTAATTTTTCTTAATACGGTCAATTTTCAAATTTTCGAATAGTTCAGTTGCATGACTTGACTTGATTTTATAAACGGAAATATTTTTTATGGTAAACCTAAATATTACATATTACGTAATACGTTAAGGTTACAATTTTTAACATGCTTGACCTGTCGCTCTATAAATATAACGTCATCTTTATATGTAATTTTTATCCTGTATGGATGGATTGACTCGATCGGGGAAGTTTACTTCTATTATATTCGGTGAATGAAGTGACTGAAAATCGCCTTTTAAGTAACTCACCTACCTCCTACATTTTAACAGCGATATAGTCTACAGCAACATCTGTTGGACGAATGCTCGCTCGGCCGGTGAAATACCACGACCTCACAGAAGACAAGCGTGAAATATAAGTTTTCTGCGTTTCGTATGAAGAGTGAGGTGCTGAAGCCTAATTTTAGTCCTCTTCCCCTTTCTATCCTTTTCTAATAAGGAAAGCGTGGGAAGCGAAAGTGATTTTGATAGAGAAGGATGGCTAGAAGGAAATGTAACTTTTTCTGTCTATCCCCTCCTTTGTCTATTAAGGGTAGGCAACTCATCTGCAACTGGCAATTGCTTGTTGTAGATGTCTATTTACTCGTTTGCCACCTTCTTCTATAAACAAAAGAAAAACACGAAGGTTGGCAATTCATTAGTAATTTCTCCTAGGCAATGTTTAGGATCAGCGGCAGTCATAAACACCAGATGCAGTGTTTATTTGTCAATGCTTTGTCTTTTTTTTAAATAATTTCAACTAATAAATCCTAAGCATCGTCCATGGATTGAGATCTTATATGCTGGATATATAAGATGTAACAAAAACTTTCCCAGGGAATGTAGAAAATTTTGCATTACGCTACGGCTGAGCTTTTGATCTGGCTCTGGCTTACATGCATGTTACAACTATTCCAATTTCATCCACGGGTTAGGGCCGGGATAAATTGAATTTATCAGTTTACGTATTTGGTAAAAGAATTTAGATTATTCGATGGGCTTTACTTTATATTTTCTGTAAACAGACCGTAGCAGATGGTTCGTGAGAATATCGTTGTTCAGTTGTATAAGATGGGTAAATACTTTTACATTATATATATCGGAACTACGCCGTCTACATATTCTTATTTCTTATTTACTTATATTATGTTACCATTAATAATGCATCTAAGAGACAATATGCTACTTTCGTTTCGTAGAGCGTTATCTCTGTCGAACAAAGCATCAACTGCAAAATAGGTACTGTGTGACAGATAACGCTTTACGATGCTGAAACCTCTTTCCATAGGTCAATGTGCAATATTTATTGCCGCTTAATGTACTTACACCGCTGGCGCAGTGACCCAAAGTCCGTCTTTACCTCGAACACAACGCCGTCTGCACCGTCTCCTGTCAGTTGAGGAATTGGGGCTCGCGTGGGTCCAGTTTAAACCGCAAATAGCCTGATGGTTAAGGGTATGGACGGATTATAGCTCCTCACGGCGTTCTTTCAGCTATATATTACTATTTTATTTCCATTAAGAATGTCGGCAAAGAACGGCATTGTGTATAAAAATATATAATCGACTCCGCTACTTGAAATTTAATTAAATGAAGTCAATGAAAACCAATTTTATCTTTAATTTTCAAAATTCTTAAAATAATATTAAATTTTAAACATAATAATATAAAATATAAAATTTTAAGGAATTTTTAAAAAAAGAGTGAATTCTGGATATATTGATCCCATATCAAATATTTTTTCAACTCTAAAAAGTACTAAGAAGGTTGAAGAAGAATCCGTAAGTAGAGAACGTCTTTTTTTTATTTAGTATGATATTGAAATTCATTAGGGCGATGCCAGGCACGAACATCTAGTTAAATACAAATAGTACAAAATATTAGGCAAAAGACATCTAGGTCGGATATATAATGAGTTCAAGACTCGAGGGATCTTAAAGGCCAGTATGGTCAGGTTAATGCAAACTGAAAAGTGAGACGTAGACTTGATTCAGAATTGCCTTTTACGCTGTACGATTTAAACATCAGTAATATTTTAATTATGAAACGTATCATGATTTTTGTATTATGATGATATTCGTATGATGATGAGGTAATTCATAGTTTTCGAGTGTTCAATTAATTAATTCCACAAGTCCTCAGTTTTCGCGTACGTTGCTTACGCAAGTCGCACATGCCGTCTACAAATGGAGCTTATTTGTCGCACAGTGTCTCTGTGCGGGTTCAAACTCGGGGCCTCAAAACTCCCTCATCCCCCATCGTCGCTTTCGTCCCATCTTGGGGCCTCGACCCTTCCCCATAATCCCTCCCCACGGACACTAGACGAGGAGCCTAACTGTGTAGCAAGCTTACAATTATTACATGTTGTAATTAAACGCAGCTCTTTACGTTTATGTGACTGCATTAACTTTGTGAAGCGCGTCGCGGCTGTCGTTTTGCGTAATATGTGTATTAAAGTTATTTAATCGTCGACGGATTGCAAAATAACATACATTTTTGAATACTAAATTGTTTGAAATGTCAGTGGGTTAATGGGTTATGGTACAGATTGCAAAACAAAATTGACATGCGTTCAAATCCTCATATGTAGTCCTATCCACACGTAATCGTAGAATTGTTAAATATAATTTTAGTAAAACTCGTTTATAAATTTAAAAGAAAGATTATAAAATAAAAACTTATATTGTAGAAGACACTGTACTATTAAATGTTTAATTATACGACGATAGTATCATAGTTGAGGCACTTGACCGGCTGCCTTAGTGGCTTGATCGTGTCTCGATAGAGATTGTGTGCCAAGATTTTCTACTCAAGATGTACTTATGTTGGAGCTTCAAGTGACAGCGTCTTATCTTTTACACTGCCTCATTTTGCAATATACAAATGTATCTACGTATATATGATAAGTGCAGTTTGTACTCGATTCGGGTGTTAAGTATTAGAAGGCAAGAAGATATTTTGGTATATTATCATGAAGATTTGAGATAACAACCACTACATAGTTTTCATCCTTGGACGCGGGTAGCAGGAGAGTACACAAATGAGCCGGCTCTATCGGGTAATGTACCAAAACTTTACATGATAATGGTGTGAAGTAGAGAGGTCTTCAAACTTTTGCGTATCGTCTTCTGCGTGGAACAGATTCTTATTTTCAGAATCTTCTATTTTTTTTCCTACATTTTTCTTTCTTTTCTTTATCCTCTTCTACGATAAGCAATAATTAATTTAATAAAACAATAAACCCAACTGACTGCGCAGTTATAATACTATGATAAAATAAAAATCTTATTCTGATGATTATAAATTGACACCTCTCTCTTTAAAATCGGACAAACCGTTACGCTACAGGAATTTACAATTGCACGGACATTTATACATATTTATATAAACATACACGAGAAAAGCATTACCCTTCTGTCAGTTGGAGAATAAATGCGGGCATCATGGCTGTACTGCTTTTAATGTAGTGGATGTTAACGGATAGGGATGGTCACTCTTTTCTCCTTAGAGTAAATAAAGATGTTTAAATTTGGCAGTATCGTATATTTTTAGCAAGTATTAAGAGATCATCACGTGAACTTTATAATTTGTAACGTGCCGGCACAATCGTAAATATGTCACTCATACGCGGATGTTGCCCACGATCGCTTGTTTGGGGACCACAATCATTCAATCGCACGCTCCACTCGGCAGAGCTCAATTCGACCAAATCATATGACGGACCCAATTGTTTTACGACTGTATGTGTTGAACGACAGTTTCATTTTGAAATTATTTTAGAATACTTTGGATGTTTTTTTTTGCCTTAGATTACTATTTACTTTGATTTAATTTGAACAGTAATGTTAGTGTTTATATTTTTATTTTATTTTTTTGTGTTAATTTGTAAATAATATTAGCTTAAATTTATTAATATTATCGCAAAATATGTATTGATATTACTTATCTTACCATCCTTTTACCACCTGAAAGTCTTGAAACATTCTTCCATCTCTATGTCCATACATCGGATCTTATATTAATTTTATTGCTATACACTGCAACAAATATTGCCATTAATTGAGAATGTTGGTGCTCCTGCCAACCTGAAGACTGATGGAAAACATCAAATGGATTACACTTCTTTTTTTATTGGTCCTGCGCGGTATTTCGAAACCAATATGACTTAGGGTCCTCCAAGTCCTCCAAGAAAAGAACGTACTCCTTCCTAAAAAGCCGGCAACGCATCTGCGGTTTCTCTGGTGTTGCGGAAGTTCTAGAAAAAAAACTTTACCAACCAGGAATCTCCTTACCGCCTAACAGGATACCTAAAAATAATTCTTAGATCACACAATTTTTTTTTTCTATCTTACAATGAAAATGAGCTCTCCCAAAAATCATCCGTACTCTTTCTTATGACCGAAATATTATTTCACGGTCAATATTGGCATTCATCGCTGGCATGGAGCCGAATTTCCTTATTCCTATATATATGCAGGCGGCAATGAAAAACTATAGCAAAAAACAGTCACAGTATGAACTATAGTAGAGTCCAGGATATATCGAAGAGTAGTACATACTGTGCCGAACGTACACAAGTACCCAAAAGACAGGTAGATGATGAAGATTTAGTCAATGATCTTAGAAGATACGATCAGCTATTTTAAAGAATATGGATATAAACATAATAAATAAAATACAAAGGGACAGAGATTCTATAGACATGATAAAAAATTTTTAATATCAGGTTGTCAACTAATAAACCCGCCATCTCACAGTATAAGATTATTTTATTTTTTAGAGAACTAAATACAATTATTTCTCAATACTGTAAGCACAATCACCTGTCGCCAACGCTTTTTTAAAGACATGATACCTTCCCTGTAGAAGTCTTTCGGTTTTTGATTGAAGAAGTCAGTGACTTCGGTTTTCAGATGATCTACATCCATGAATTGTTTGTCTTTTAAATAATGAGATAGCGAACAAAACAAGTGGAAATCAGAAGGCATAAGGTCTGGTGAATACGTGGGTGGGGAAGGACAGTCCATCCAAGTGAAATTATTTTTTCA
>DWLR01004041.1:0-12628 GCA_018246295.1 Papilio alexanor hazarajatica
TATGGCACATTTCCCCCCAATGATGCGATCAATGGGGGAGGCCTGTGTCCAGCAGTGGACGATCATAGGCTGAGGTGGTGGTGGTGGGTGGTGGGGAAGGGAAGAAGACTAAAATTGGCCTCCGGCAACTGACTCATCAGACGAAACACAGAAAACTTCTACTTAACGCCTGTCTTCTGTTTTCACAGGTAGAGCGGGTCATTCGTGCAAAAGATTTGTTAGTTGCTGACTCTACCACTGCCAAACTCAATATCTCGATCTTACTTCATTCACTGAGCAAACGTTCATTGTCGTGTAGATATTTTGATGACAAAATTACCCAACTAACGTCCAGTTGAACAGGAACTTATTATTATACAAATTGTGTATTAGTTTGTTGTCCTGTTGCTGTCACTGACCCATAATTCAAAATAGATCCGCTTTATGTCAACTCTATATGCTTGAGATTCCGATCGTAAAATTGAACGACGAAATTTTATAAGCACAGTAACTGTCACAAAGTGAAAATACATATAATAAAACTACAAAAGATTGTACAAGGATCTAAAAGAATATGACAAATAATTTGCTGAGTGTACTAGAAAGTAATAGACCTTTTTATTTAGGATATGCAGCCTTTGTTGCGGGGACATAAATTTTAGAGCAATTGTTTCGTACAACTGTGTCAAACGATCCCAATCCCGAATGTATTGCTTAATACGGAAATAATTTTGTGTAAATAGATTCTATGTTAAACTTAAGGTTGTAAGGTCTCATTAAATCACAATTGGAAAAACTATTTTGTAAAACCGATAAACGTAGACAATTTCTATTCTACGCGCCTGACATGTTGACTTATTCAAATGAAGAGTTATTTTCAACGACCAAATTTAATCATTACTTATCAAAAATATTAACTTATTTGTTTTGTAATGTTGTAATATAATATATAATGTAAAAACAAATATTAAAAAAAAACATTTTAGGTGGAAGACAATCCTGTTTTTGTATGAATGAAAGTAGCCTAAGATCCTTTAGAAATTCAATATGAAGTTAGATAGTGCTTGTAATCACAAGGTACTGCGCCCGTACTTTGTGGAACAAAATCAATTTTCTCTCTCATTTATCAAGCGCGCACAAGTTGAACGCTGAGAAGGAATCGCCGGTTGTTGCTCCACTCGCCTCTCTAAACTTAATTATAGAAACGTTGACGTGAATTGATAAAGACTTAGTTTCATTTTAATATACCTTACAAACACGAGTACACTTGATTTTCTTTTAATAAATACGCAATTAACGCATACATTTTTCATCGGTCTAGCACAGACAGTGGAAAACTTTTGTTCGCGCGTGTGGATGTATACGCGTATGAATATACCCGTTCGATTGTAATCTGTAGCCATTTAGGCTTGACCGATTTTGTAGTGTGAGTGTCATTAGAATTCATACTTTTTTTTAATTGTCATAGCGATACAAATAGTCATTTTTTAACTTTACTATTACATCTTGGGTAATGATTTTGTCAGGACTCAGAAAAGAGATTGATCAACAAAGAATCACAACATAGATATTTGATACGCAAGCATCAGCTAATTAGCAGCTTGTGTTTCTTACCAAACAATAATAATAATAGTGTTATTTATCAAATTCCTGTCCATCACAGTAAGTGTAACAAACATAAAGTAGTTTCCTTTAATCAAAGTATGATTCTAGGATGCAAGCAAATCTCTAGAAATAAGTATAGACAAAACTATTAATATTACAAGGAGAGGCCATTTCATTGGAGCAACTTGCAATATACCTTATATAATATAATATACTTTAACTGGCGGTGATAAAATTGTACCAATAGTATAAACAATTGGATTGTATAAATTCTGCTACATTTAAAATTCTTGCGGTTACAAATTAAAGTAATATAGTTTAATATGAGAAAATTAAAAAAACTCCAACTCAAATTGTTAAACAACCCGGATATAGTGGAACTGCGATCTCCGAGTAAATGGATAACCTAATTAATTGTACCCTTATTTGCGTTGAGCGGGTGTTAAATTGTAGCACGTACGGTGAAAACTTAGTTCGGTACATCAAAGAACTTAGTGCGACAGTATTTCAGCAGCGATGTACGACTGAGGTCGTCGCAGAGAAAATGGTAAATTTTGTCTGCACTATAATTTCTCAAGACTAGATTTATCTCATAAATATAAACATACTAGCGCACACGCTCACGCATTAAAATTGACGCCCGTAACTTAGAGTGGTAGGCAGAGATTACAGATTGACTTTTAACGGTATTTAAGCCATACCTCTCTCGCTGGTACATTCATATGCACATCTACGCATATGTTATACATTCACACACACTCTTGAAAGCATCAACGTTAATATCTAACACGAAGAACAAAAATTCCAAAATACTAGTGTGTTTTAAAAAACTAAATACACAGTTCACTTTGTATTTACGCGGTTGACACTCATGGAAGGCTTTATCTTGTAATAAGCAATTTTAACGGTACTATCAATCAAGTTCAATTTACTTGGATAGTTAACTTAAAATATATACCCTACGAAGTATGTTACTAAACACGTTGATCGTTTCGAAAGGCATCTATGGTCGCTATAAATCTAGAGCAAATTGCTTCCGAGACCAGTGCCGTTGAAATACTGCCAGATGCAGCTAGTATACTGCCCCCACAAGAACCAAGGTCGGCGCCGTTAAATATTCTTTTGTAATCTGTAACTGTCTCATCAAGCTAATTTGTAACAACTTGACAAATGGGATGCCTATTCAGTTTAAGTGGTGTCAAAGATATATGATGTAACATAACAGTATATAGGACATAGATATTAATAGATAACGAGAGATCAATTTATCTCTTACTAGTTTACCATATCCACTATAAAAAAACATTTTAACAGGTATAAAGTTATAGATATTAGCATAAAATTTCAATAATTCAATTGTGATCTTAGTAATACAAATTCATTAGCGATACCTATGTTCCAGTGATAGCCAACAAAAATCTACTGCAAGAGAGATTAAATAACTTAAGCGCATGTACCGAGTTTTTTTTTTCGTAACAGTCAATAATTTTATTCTAGAAAAGTCACAAACAAAACGTTGCTTTTTCTCTTAAATCCCTTTATAAGATCATTTCTGCAGAACATTGTTATGTTGCATGCTCGAGCGTTACTGCATCACATACATATTAGTTTGGATGAATAATCAAAGCATCTGCAGTATTGCACAATTTTCTCTTTTGTATCACATTTCGCTACTTATTTTGCTTTGTTAACAATATTCATGCAAATTATAATAAAATTTGACAAAGATAACATTTCAGCATCGCTTAACATAATTGATAGACTTGACAATTTATTCAACAAAACACGACTATATTTTATTTTGGACACGCCGGTTACACCGGGTTTAAAGTAGCAAAGTGCAAATGACTCTTCACGACTCATCTCATGGGCTCCCTTGGGAAACTTAATTCGGTCTACTTCTTTGCCATTAGATTTTTTAAGGGACAATCAAGATCTTAAATTGTTTAACCAGACGCTCTATAAACATCCGCGTGGGTTCATTTCGATTGCCCAAAACATTCTATGGATCAAATCTAATATTTGATTATTAAAAAGAAAAACGAAAGAATAAAAATGAATACTCACAAAACAAATAAAGCATTCGAATGTGTATCCATAAGTGAAATATAAGAAAATAAATTTAAATTCGAAATAAATATATCCATCACAGTGATTTGAAAACCGAAAGCTTGGTGACCCGCCGTTTCCTTTTGCCCGCAAAATGCAGATTCATTAATGCACTTTATCCGGACACAAAGGTTGTTTGTGGAGCGAAATAAAAAAGTTACCCCGACCGCGAAATAGCGTTGTGTTCGGAGCACGCGCGTTAGTTTGGATGAGTTATCAAAGTTGCGTCGCGTCGCGCGGAAATGCAACAGCAGCGTACGCTGATATGCGCTCTATATAACTGCCACATATTTCAATTATATATCGTTTTGAGTTTCATAATATAAAGATTACTTAGTTAAAAAACTAGACTAGTGTTTTAACAAACAAACAGAGAAAACTTTGTGTGCAATTTGGTCGATATGAAGATAGGATATGTTAATATATTTTATGAGACATCATCAGCAAAATTATCAGTATCATCATTATCACCATCATCAAAATCAGTATCTTCATCAATACCATAGATATCCAAGAGTCTCCTGGAAATAGCTCTACCTCGCTATAAAGAGCGATCACCTGCCGTCATCATCCAGTGAACTCCTGTTCGCGAGGTAATCAGTCCATCATTTCCAGACAATGTTTCAGCCATCGGCTATCTTGAGACATATTTTATTTATTTTGTGAGCCATATTAGTTATCGGTTTTGGATAATATAATTTCTGGTCTGATATAGTCTGGAAATTCAATATCCAATTTGAAATTTTATAGCTAGGCAACATCCACAAAGTAAATCTAAAACTCTAAATGTACATTATGTCATTAAATAAAATAACCTTAAAGAAAAACATAATACCAATTTAATGGGCATCAATAAAATCCATGTTGTTGCAAGCAAAAGCCGCTTACGCAGTATATATTAGAAATGGAAACCTAATTTCAGTTGACTTTGATTTACTGAAGATAAATTACGGCCCCGGCGTAAATAATATAGCGCAGTTCGTAACTACTGAACATGATGGGCCGGGGGGGGGGGGGGGGGTATTCTAATACGTCACGATGCGGATCAAAATATTTCGGCATACTGTAAACATGTTTAAGTAATTTTACATATTACTTGTTTGTTATGAATATTGTTTAGATTGTTGTAAAAATAATAGTAACTTGGTTATTAATTAACAACAGCCGTAAATAAAAAAGTAATAATGTATACATTATAATTTATTTCTTTTATTCATAGCTTTATACGGAATGCTCCACCACGAGGTAATCTCCCGGCTACTCTTGATTTCGACTAAACCATCCATAAACACCATTATAAATACAGATCTTATCTTAATTATTTTTTTTTTTTTCAAATATTGGATAATATTCATACCTCGTAACTGTAACCTGTAAACTGTAACTGATAACAACTGGTAAAAAGAATTAAAACAAAAAAAAATGTATGGAAAATAGTGCAGTAAGGTTTCTCTACAAGTTTTGTCCAGATGATCAAGAGATGAGGTCCCTTCACGATGGGGCACATTACCTCCAGATGGAGTGTTTCATATTCGACGTCCAGAAGAGAAACTCGATTTTCGTCGAGACATTTTGTATGCGAGAGAATTAAGTGTATTACATTTTTCCTTTCATTTTGATTTTGAATTAGTACTGCGGGAAACGTTTTTGGATTCGTGCAGTTTGACTGCGATATTGCGTGAGATCATACCAAGCAATTTTCTTTTATATTTACGCGAATATAATACACTGACATAACAAACATTCTAATATCAATATAGATAATGGCTAGTTGGTACAGGAATGTGCTGTAAACCGTAAAATTAGTTTAATTTCAATTTTACCAACGCACCGTTTGGTCAGACTTTTAAGAGGCTTGACTTTCGAGTCTCAAATTAGATATCTAGAAGTTTGCAACAAATTTTCTTTTATCATTAATTATAATAGCTAATTACAAGAAGAAATTTAACATGGAATGTCGCATTAAGAAAATTTCTGTTTTTCGTAGAAACGCGAACAAAGTCATTTATTTTTAATAAAAAAAAATTATAGACGAATACGTAATCGTATGTTGTTCAAACCTTACTAAATAATGTAACGAGAGATTGTATCTGCATCTGCACCTAGATTTATATTCAACCAGGTGAAATTATTTCGTTGTTTGAATATTACAAGAGAGCCATTTGTCTGACTTGAGATCACCTACATTCCTTGCGATAGCGGTGCTATGGTTATCACGTAATAACTCTGTCGCGCTGGCTAATTAGTACTGTATAGATATAGTAGTAGTAACTCCAACGCCACCTGTCTTAATTGCATCACATAACCTAGTCGTCTCTCAATTTACTTCAATACGTAGCTTGCAAACAGATCATACGACTTCAGAAATTAACTGCACTTATAAAATTGAATATACAGTTGGCAAGAAGGATTAAAAATAAGTGTTAATTTGACATTTATTCCTTAAGGAACGATCAAATTAGCGAACGAAAACACTAAAACAAAAACCTATATTTACTCAGCCGAAGCAAATGTTTCTTAAGTTTTTAGTGCACTTAGAAATTATTTCATTTAATTTCCAGTATAAAAATACTTTTAGTAATGAATCTTATAACTTATAGCTCCAATTAATAACACGAATATTTATATTTTTGTATCTGTAAATTAGTTAAAAACTTTGAATTAGACAGTGACTATTGTGCCTGGCGATATGAACAAAATTAGATATTAGTGGGCAGTATCCAGTGGGCGCTGAGACTTTACTCAGGGGGCGATTGAAACTTCAAGTAATATTGGGGGACGTTGCATAAGGTTGGTGGGCGGTGAAGATTATAACGTAATATATAAATGTTCAATAACTTTTGATCATATTTACCATTTATTATATGTAGCGTCAACTCCATCATCACGTCACGATATTTATATTCCCCAAAATGTAGTATTTTTTGACATAGTTCAGTGAAACTAGAGATTTGTTTTTCGTTGTCCGCCTTATATGTAGAGGAAATTTCTGGGTACTCTGGGTAATTGTTCTTGAAGTGGTTCGTACACGAAAAAATTTGAGAAATAATGATTTAAAACAACCAAACTTATTAAAAACGTTACATACACTACAATAAAAATAAGTTTCGCTTGCACCAAGTAAATTAAGCACATCAGCACAGAGCAGCTATTTTTAATTGCATTTTTCAATACTGATTTATCAGCCGAGTGCAAAGCTTTAAAAAATTGTACATTCATTAGAAAAGCAACAGTTACTTCAATTAGAAAAAATATTGAAAAATCGAACTAATAATGGTTAAATTCCAAACACGATTCTAAGAAATTCTTGTGAAGAATATTTTCTAAAGCAAAAAAAAAAAAACAATGGTGTATATACATCAATGCAATCCAGTACTGTCATCTGTTAATAGAAAAAATTGAACGAAGAAGAGAAATAATATTTACGTCATTAATTGTCTCCGGTACGATATAATGAACTCATTTTACCTTAACATCCTCATTCTATCCGTTTATATTTGACCTATTCTGAATTGGAGGGCGTAGATATAATTCTTTAGCATACTCGATAATCTCAGACCCTAGCAAGGTGACCCTCTTGAAAACTGGAAATAGATTTACGAGGAGCTAACCATCTCGGACTCTAAGTCATTTTAGGAAGTGTGCCGATTTCATAATGTTAGTTTACGAGAAAATCTTGGCTACTAACACGCGGGATTGCAGGAATAGCAAGTAAATCAAGGAATATAAAATGTCGACTGCTAGCTAGACTTAGCTAATCGAAGAGGCACCAGAATAATAATTTTACAATTAAAGATGAGTAAATTTATAGAGCTTATTATAAATTCGAACAAACAACAACAAACAAAAAGAGTCACTAGAGAGAGATAAGGAAAAGGTTATAAAATCATAAAAATTAGAATCTTACAAATAAAATTTCCGAACGCAACTTAAACATAAATCTACATAAGTTATCCCACGTAGCAACCCAAATGTTTGGTTGGAAGTTCGCACGGTCATGGGTAATCTATCAAACAATCATGTCTCTAAGGGAATATTATATATATCACAATGTGTAACGCTTTCCAATTTATTTTACTGTATGTAAAAATAATTTTAATTTTATTTTTATTTATACTAATTAATGTCACCGGTCTTTTCGACCAGTCACGTCTTAAAAACCTTAATTAATTTAAAAATAAATAATTTAAAAAAACAATAAGCCCAACTGACTACTCTCTATGACTATGACTAAGCCCCATGATTATGCCTAGGGGAAGACTACTGATCGAATGACAGTTCAGTGTGACACTGCAATATTTGTCAAAATACGTTTTTAACGAGTGCGCAAGTGGTGACTTGACGTGGTAATTTCTGCTTCAACTGCTGCAGCATGGATCGCTCAACTGCCAACAACTAGTGGCTTTGTTACTACTGGAACGGATTTACATACAAAAATTCAAATATACATGTATACTCGCATAAAACATTACTCCCGTCGCCAGGGAGTCTGTCAGTCAGGGAATTGTTAAATGTTTGCTTTTCTATAAAAAAAACATCTACCCTCTGATCAATCAAGTCACAGTCATGTCAGGTTTGGGAGGACAAAGCACTTTGGCACCTTCGAATTTCTAATGGCATGTGTCTTAGGGCTGATCCGGTACTGACTGCTACCCATCAACCATCGACATTCGCAAATGTTGCAAGAGACGGATGAACTACAAGTATGTCTAGTCAATTTTTGTAGAAAATAGAAGATAAGACAAAAGAGGAAGGAATGGAAGAGAATAGGGCCAAATTTATCAGTGAACAATTATTAATTTTTTTTTTTAATTTTTTTTTTATCAGTGCTAGATGATATTGCATCTTTTGTAGACGACTACGAGAGGTATAATTATTAAGTTACTTACTAGAATGAGCCTTACTTAAAAGATATTTTTTTTTACATCAAAAAAAGAACTAAGGGCTACCGGTTAACCTGGAAATAATAAGTATTTTCGTATTCCCTTTCTGCTCGCGTAATAACAGAAACGTTTGAACGTAACAAATGTTATGTTACTGCGTCCCCCACTTCCCAAGCTCCTTATTATAGACAGACGAATATTTCACAACATAACCGTTACATCGCTCACGGAGTAAATACGATTCTACGTGCAGAAAATATATCGGCTTATTTCTCCGGCCTTTAGATACTTTTTATTTATGTTTGATCATGTCAGTTACTTTTTTATTTTCGTCTATATGATTTGTTCGAATCGAATAAAAGTGGACGCTTTATCTTGAAGTGATTAAGGTAAATTTTATTCTATGTTTTGTGTCTTTGCTAAAATGAGTAATTATCCCTAATCCATATATATCTTGATGCAGTTTGAGTTCGACTTTGACCTTAAAGTAAATACATTAAATCCAAACAGGGTTTGTCTTAAGTCTAACATTATGTCAATTTTCGGTGTTTCTTAGGAACATATTCCAAGATTCAAAGACATTCAAAATTAAGTACGAACCACAGGCGAATGTTTTGTCATCAAAAGTTTTTTTTCTATATTGGTTATTAAATGACGAAGGTCTGCGGTAACTAAGCCTTAATGATTGTTAGTACATTCCAATGTACTATTTAATCTTGGATTCGATCGTTTGACTTGACGTCTATGGAAGCAATACGTTTGTTGCGGATCGCTGAAGACCGCTGTTCCTGACACTCCGTTAGATATATCAATAGAGATAGTGCTATCGGTTTACGGTCGATACAATTGACTAAAATTGATTTAGATAGTTCTAATTGGACTATGGCGTCGTTTGAACTGACCTTTGTAGTCAATAGTAACTTTTTAATTTCAACTAAATTAAATAAGTACTCAGTAAGTTTTATTTGTGTTAGTAGCTATAATCTAAATTGTAAAGAAATGATAATTTCACTAACGCAATAATGTTATTAATTATTTATTATATTATATTTGCGTTCGTTCGTTCGTTTTATCGTGAACCTCCGTATTTTAAATTAATCTGGAATCTATGTTTTTTAAATTTATCTTGAATCTATGTTTTCTAGTTTTATCGTGCACCTATATTTTTAAATATGTTGTGAATCTATGTTTATTAAATTTATGCTGAACCATAGTTTTTTAAATTTATTGTGTAACTTGATTTTTAATTTTATCGTGAAACTAAGTTTTTTAAATTAATCGTGAATCTATGTTTTTTTTTTAAATTAATCGTGAACTTATGATTTTAAATTAATCGTGAATCCGTGTTTTTTTAAATTTTATCGTGAACCTTTTATTTTTTAAAATACCGTGAATCTATGTTATTTAAATTTATCGTGAATCATTGTTTTTTTTTAAATTTATTGTGTATATTTTTTTAACTTTATATTGGTATAAGCTACGGTATTTCTATCTATCTTGAGCTGATCTGGAATTAGATATTGTTAGTGTTATTTTTACAGAAATCTAGTTAAATGTAGTGTCATAAAATGAAATAAAGAGGTACTAATAATTAGGTATTTTATAAGGTTAAGGACCTCCTTAAATTGGACGAATAACTACCTAGTTATTCGTACAACTTCCTTTTTTTTATCTCACTTTTCTCCTATTAAAAGTCAGTTTCTGTAAAACTAGTGATGCTGATATTGTGGTAAAAAAAAGTGTGTTACGAAAATAAAATAACAAAGAATATGAAGAAAGAATACATGAACAAAAAGTTTATTGTTGCGTAAGTACATATAATATTGACACAATAGAGGGAGAACTGGCTAAACTAGAAAATGACACATGCAAATAGCTACGCGCCATGACCCATACACGCTTTGTTGCGGCGACGTAAATTATGGGGCCAATTGTTTCCTATAACGACGCTGTTCCGGCCCTTATACTGCTTTTATGTGCGTCGAATGAATTTTTGGGAGTAAATGTTTTAGTGTCCAGCTTACGTATCAATAACATTTTAATTTATTTTATAGAACTATTTTCAGATAACATTATTAAATAGTTTTCTGTTTATTTGATGTTGTAAAAAAAAGACATTGGTATATACGAGTTGGAATACTACGCATATTCAATTCATAAAGCGATTTGCGTTTTTCAAATAAATCAATGTATACTTAAATTTGGTTTGTCAAAAACAAATCAATAGTAGATAATTTTTTGTATGTCACAAACAATCCTTCTGTATGTTATTTTACATTTATGGTTAGACAAATTTTACGTTAGCTAAAATTGTAAAACATTTTGAACACAAGATATTTAGAAAAGTAGACGTGGATTACAGATACTATACTATTTACACAGATTGACAGGTATTTCGCACAATCTTGACACATATTTTCAATGTCGATACACGCTTGGAAGCTTGTCGGTTGCGAGTGACAAAATATCAAAAATTTTAAGTAGTATTTCATCAGTATTATCAAATCTTATATGCATAGCGTCTCCTCGTGACCGTAGCCATCTAACAAAAATCACATAGATTCATTTTTATTTATCTTATTTTATTTTTAAAAAAATCGTGCGCAGTTAGCCGAATGACGAGAGATATGCGAGTAACTACGGACAGGCTACAAATCTCTAGGAATACTGGTAACGTAGAATAATATCAATAACAGCTCGGTCCGGGTCAAAAGAAATCATTTCGATACGGCAACTTTGCAAGAAAGAAAGTTTCTTCAATATAACGAATTATTGGATTTGCAGACGCGGCGTAACTATAATCATACCGGACATTTGTGAATGATATCTTTTTCCTGAACTTATAAGAGCACTATATGTTTTTTGATTTGCGACTTGTATTGCTCTTGATTAACATGTTAATACTTTGTGCCCGACTGACAAAAGAGTGATGTTTCCGCGTCGATGGATGTATGTATTTCTGTTCTTTTGTGACCTCCTGTATCCTAAACGGCTTGACCGTTTTTAAATCGTAAGGTGTCATTTGACTAGTATTTTTCCCAGAGTGTCAACGGTGTACAGTCAGTCGGGTATATTTTTTTTATAATTAATTAACTATTGCTTGTTATTTAATGATAAACGCATACCCGATTGGAATATGTACACATAATATGTAAGTAGTTATATAAGAATTTACAAAATATTTCACGATAAGCTAACAGACAACTTGACGCATATATCCCTTAAAGCTTTTTGCAAGTATAATTTGTTATCTCTTTTAAACTTTATCAATGCTAAAATATTGTGACACTATAATTCTCTTTCATAAATAAGTATAAAAGTCTCTTTTTCATCGTACGTCTAACGCTTCGTTATGAAGCATCCCATGAAATTCACTAAGCCCGTATTGGAAATAAATAAATCGCTTCCGTGCAATTTCATATAGTTTGAGAAGAGATCGGGTGCTTGTATGCACCTGCATTTTTCAATCTGTTATTGTCGCTCATGCTCGACAATTCGAGCGGTAAATATATTGTCTTATAAACCTTATTTCAGCTCCTTGGAATCTATTTCCAAACATCTCTTTTGAGGGGTTCCGATGAATTGCAGGGATCTCACTAGTTGTGTACTAGCGCCATATTTGATTTTAATATTAGGTTCTTACATATGAAATCGGCGTTTTGTACGTGTGATACAATATCTTTAATGAATCAAAGTATGCACCGTTGTTATCTATGTACTTTTTCCATATCGTAGGTAGTTCATTGATCCCTTCACTAAAAAAACCATGGGGGCGAGAATCAATAAACTCTTTGAAGGCGGTTTGGATTACCGCATAGGAGTTGAATTTTTTTCCTTGTAAGAAGTTGTCCAAATTCCGGGAAAAATGGTAATCTGTTGGAGCAAGGTCCAGGGAGTACGGTGGATGTCGCAGACACTCCAATTGTAGCTCATCTAACTTAGTGGTTGTTTGTTGTGCAGTGTGTGGTCTTGCGCTGTCGTGAAGCAGCAGTGGCCTAGAGCGATTGACCAATCTCGGTTGTTTAGCAGCTAGTTCTTCCTTCATGGTTTGC